>ML794015.1:198763-224482 GCA_009831015.1 Picea engelmannii
AGGACCTGGCAATTTCTCTGGTGGACGTAGCCCACACTGGGTGAACCACATAAATCTGTGTCTCTCTTGTATTGTGTGTCTTCTGTGTTTTGTTTCTGCATTTGTTTTATTTTATTGCTCCGCGGTCCTGTTTTTCTAACAACAATGGTAACAGACATTCACCTAACAATCTACAACATAACAAATAACTAGTTAATGTAAAGAATATTAATTGTAAAAATTGCATTCTTATTTTACACATTAATTAACACTAAAAAAAATAGAAAAAAGTCAACATTTATGTATATGAGGTGAAGCATATTACATACCTTACAATCTATGTCATACAAGTGTTCGAAAAATTATTCATAACCTTTAATTTCATTAGCAGCAATGTAGTAGAGAGAATATTTTCTCTTGAGCCTTCATAAAGTCGTTTATTTTCCTTTTCTAATAGAGGTTCATCATAAATACCATCATTGTCCCCATCCTCATCCAATTGAGCAAACAAATATTGGATCATTTGATTTGTCCCATCATATTCTTCCATGGGATCATTAACTTGATTTGTCCCATCATCTTCTTCTATGAGATCCTTATTTTGTTGATCATGTTCCTCAGCTTGTACAACATCATTTCTACCACTACTTGGTGTAATATTCTGCAGAAAGTTAGAGGGAAACTCTAACTTTATAATTACAAACAATCATGCAAAATTAGTGTGTATAACAAATATTCAAACATTATATATGGATATATATAATTTTATATAAAATCGAAAATATAAAAACAAATAATGAATATATAGCTAATTACCATAGGATGATATGCATTTGATCCCCCATCAATGTGCCCATATTTCATACAAATTATTTTAGTTATTGCTATTAAAATTCTTACAGGAAATGTAGTGCAACATTTTTTGCAAGGGAAATAACATATACCATCACCCTTTTCACCCTCTTTAACTTTTTTCCCGCCTCTAATATTTTGTGACATTATTCCTCACAAAAATACCCTTTATAAACCGTCGTTGTTATAGCAAGATTATCGCAACATCTCTAATTTGAAAAATATTTATAGAGATTTTTTCATCACAAGAGCGGCGAACGTTGACCAAGTCAATGTTGACTTTTTCAAACAATGTAACAATCAATGTTGAATTTTTCAAACAGTGTAATGGTCATCATTAGATCGTCGCTCTTGTGACGATAACCAAAGGTCATTGCAAGAGCGACAGGAGTCCACTATATTCACGTTCATCTCTCTTGAGATGTACAACTAGTTTCGTCACAAGAGCGACGAACACAAGCTGGATTTATAAAAAAATTAAAAAATTCAACTCTTTATCTTCAATTTTGCGACGAAAGGGTACTTTCATCGCAAGTAGTCATCACAAATATTTTAATATGTAGTAGTCTATGTCATTGACAAGGTTTATGTTGATGGGAGAAAGAACTTTCACATTGATATGCTTAGTTCTAATGGAGGGTCAAAAATTTATTGTTGGGGTATTGATGATAGAAGATGAAAACGCATGAGAAAGCAGTGTTGGGTCCCCTTTTTTATACCTCCAATTTCCTTATCTTGTCCTATATCTTGACCAACTTTTCCTCAGACATATGCACTATTTTCCTATTTTCCTCAAAATACATGTATTTTAGCCATTCTTGTGTATATATGAGGTAACTTATGTTTAATCATGATTTGTGAGATTTCTTGATGATTGGAATTTAATAATTGATGTTAAATTCTCTCTAATTACTTTGAATGATCTAAGCAGACCTTATGACACAACTCTTGTTCATCTGGTACCTGTTTCGGCATTCATCCAGTATTCAATTCATCTGGTACCTATTTCTACGCGTCCGGTACCTATCTCTGCGCTCATCTGGTACCAATGATGTGTTCATTCAATGCCTATTTCCACGTTCATCTGGTACCTATTCATGTGTAGTTTGGTACTGATATAGTTGATTGTGTGTGTCTGGTACCAGTCTTCTTGTTCTCGTTCTGTGCATCCGGTACTAGTTCCGCATTCACAGGCTTGGATGTTTGAATGATTTTTCTCTTGATGGGTCCAAGGAGTTTGTTGGATCGAACATCCTTTGTTCATTAAAGACCACAATACACATTCATCCTCATGAACTTCGTGTCATGAGGATTAAATCGTTTCCTTGAAAAACAATACATCAAACAATTGTAATATTTGTTCAGCCATTTGATTTCATCTCTAGACTTTGATTGTAATGGTTGTTTCTCTTTAAAAGAGAGAGCCTTGTAGATGATAGAGATAGAGAAATAATTAAGCACTATTATGTTGTAGAATTGATTCTTGAAGACTGTTGATTGTACCCATATTTTTAACGGAATGATATAAATTGCAATTTATGAAATCAATGTCTGTGATAAAATATTATCTTCTCCAATTTTCTTTTAAAAGTTGCCTTATTGGTACGGAAAAGGCCTACCGACCCAACCAAGGTAAGCTTCCTTGTATTTATTTGTGATTATAGTTATGGTTTTCTGTGTAGGGATAGAATAATTATGTGTTTGATCATAGCATCTAACTTTATCCATGTTATGTTTTAGTGATACACTTGATAGAATGAAATATATATGTGTGGTAATTCTGAGTGAGTGAGAGTTATGAGTGCAACATAAAAAAATTGAGTGCAACGTAGACTTATGAGTAAATACTTGTTATCCTTGTGTGTGTGTGGGTAGACAATCATTTGTTAGATTGAGTGTTGTAGTGTTTGTTTCTATTTTGAAAATCTAGGGACAATTAAGATCTCCATCTCTCACCCTACATGAGCCTATAATGGAGTATCTCACCACACTTAGAGTTTCTTCCATAATTTATTAGGCTACATCTTGCAAACACATACATAATCAATACTTCCATCTCTCACCCTACATGCACCTATAATGGAGTGTCTTACTTCACCTAGTATTTCTTCTAGTATTGATTGAGATTTATTTTAAAAATGTGCAGAGTGTTAATTGTTGATGGTTTATTTTATATAGGAAATAGAGTCAAAGTTCATCTTTCCCTTTCATAATCCTGTAAATAAACAGATTTATCACCTGAGCAAGAGTTTTAGATCACATGCTTTTTTATGAGCTTTTCTTTCTGATTTTTGAATTGTGTGGAGTGTTACTTGAAAAGTGTGAAAACTAAGTATTGGTTTTAGAGTGTTTTCTTACGTAGTCTATACTCATTAGACATAGGAATTTATATGTTATTGGCACATATAGTGCATCAAATCTATTGATTAGAAACTGGATGGACATATTAAATGATTGCAATATATTAAACATATAATTGCACCAACATTTTGTCGCCATTTCCAGGGAATTGTAAATGGCAATAGGTAGTATTTGAATTAGATTGCTTTTATGGTTTTGGATTGGTTTTAAGGACGACCTAAGGGTGAATATAAGATGGTAAGATGTGATGGAAGAGCCCACACATCCACTTTAGTGGTGTTGCTGCAAATTTAGGTTGTCCTCTTACCTTCAGTAGTTAAAGTTTATGTTTTGTCAATATTATATCTTCTTTTATGCATAGACACAGGGATAGTAAAGGTATATTTATTACATTCAAAATTGCAAAAAATTCAAGAAAACCCCCCAAAGTTAAAGAAAAATCAAGAAAACACCCCATACTAATTCAACTAATTTATGTGTAGGAGAAACACTCAGAGGAGATATTTCAAATAAAATAATTGAAACTACAACCAAAGGTCCTGAATCTAAAGCTACTGTGCAAATTGGGAATATATCACAACAAGCAGTAAGGGAATCATCAATGACCAAATTAGAAGGAGGAGATGGAAAAGAGACAGAGGTAGTGGTAGAAGAGGTTGAATCTTCCATTGGAGAAACATACAAAGTATTGGAATGGTTGGATATTCCAACTAATTCAATGGTTGAACCATCACTTAGTGGAGAAACATCACCTACAGCCTATAACATTCTATTTGGAGATATGACAGATGAGGAAGGGAATGAAAATAATGAAAGTGAGACATTTGCATTACCAATATTAGACATTACCAGAGATGTTTCTATGAAGAATATCCCACTTTCATCATTGCCTCACTTCCATGGTATGTCAACCGAAGATCTTAATTCATTTTTTTTTTGAATTTGATATACATTGTAGAAGTTATAATTATACTAATAGTGCACAAAAATTAAAACTCTTTCCAGCCACACTTAAAGACTCATCATTAAGGTGGTTTATGAGTCTAGGAGAGCATACTATATTATCTTGGGATGCTATGAAAGAAATTTTCCTCCAAAAATATCAGGATTATTGTATACCTAGAGACGTTAGGAATGATATATTTAAAATGAAGTAGTCTAAGGAGGAGAATCTGGAAGATTACCTAGAAAGGTTCCTATACAATTATAAAAAGACAAAACAATTCGTCTTAGATACAACCATAGTTAGGACCATATTCCTAAAGGGTATAAGAGATGAATGTATCGAGGTATTGAACCTCATGAGTTATGGGGATGTATATCAGAAGCCATTTGCATACATTGCAGAGTATTGTAAGAGGTACTCCCGCATTCAAGCCAAAGTAGGGAAAAGTGTAAGGGATACTATAAGAAGAACTACTAAACCTACTCCAGGAGGTGTTACAAGGATAGAATTAGCAAATATGCTATAAATATTCAAAAAATACATCCTAAAAACAATCAACACCAAGTTAGACACCATGAAGATCAAAAGGAAACAAGAAGAATAAAGTGCTACTTTAGCAAGTTTATGTCCTCAATGTAGGAAAAGGCATCCTGAAAAAGAATGTCCTATTAATGTCATTGAAATTTGTGGGCTTTGTATAGAACACCACCATACCAATGAGTTCCCTTCCTTACCTGGACTAAAACCCATTTTTAAGGGAGGAGGGGAACCTCAAGAAACATCATATCCCCCTAAGAGAGCATGGAGACAACAAAATCCTAATATGTTTTTCGATTATACCACACAATACCCACAACAACAATGGATTCTTCTAATTCCTTAATCTCAATGAACACATTAGCAACCACAAGTCCAACCTTGGCAACAAGGATGGAGGGGGCCAACATATGGGAATGTTCCTTTTCAGCCACCAACTTTTCCTACTTACCCACAATATCCTTCCAATATCTCTCAGTTGTTACCTGGATTTAATCCACCTGCTCTACCTATACCTTCCCAGATACAACAACAACTCACATTGCCTTTCAACCAAAATCAGAAGAAACAAATGCAAGTTGCACCTAATCCAAACCCCCCTCGGCCTACCCCTATTCCTGCACAACCCATCCCTAATCCGAACAATAGACCTACACAACCTGTACAGAATATTGAAGTATAGAATTTCCCAACTTGTGTTATAACTCCTACTTCATTGAATGAAATTCAATTAAGGTATGGGAAGGTCTTAAATAAACCAAATTCTATAGTGGTTATTCAAGAAGAAGAACAAATAGATAACCAATGAAATGAAGAAGAAGACATCCACGTACATGAGGAAACTCCTCCTCACACTCCTCAACCATCAAAAATACCTCAGGAAAATAATCCTCCACCTTATCCAGAAAGGTTACTTGTAAAGAAAACTTAGGTACCTATAGGACATGATTTAGAAGCTGAACTAAGGAATATATGTGTAAATATTCCCCTACTTCAAGCCATCAAATATATTCCTATCTATGCCGAAATTATAAGGGATATTTTCATTAAAAATACTGGAAGAAAGAGGAAGGAACCTCCTATTATACAGGTGGTTGGACAACTGTTAGAATTTATATTAGAAATTCCATCTAAATATAATGATCCAGGAAATTCAATGGCGACTATAGAAACTAATGGTATTTCTTTGTCAAATACACTTATTGATCTAGGAGAAACAATAAATGTTATGATTATTGACACCATGTGAACACTGCAACTAAATCACTTAAGGCCAACACAAACCTTGCTGGAATTGGCAGACAAATCAGTCATTAGCCGAACAGGAAGTCTAGATGATGTAATAGTCACCTTATCCTTCTGGGAGTATCCTGTGGACTTCTTGGTAATTCATTCAAAATCCTCCAAACCTAGACATCCAGTTGTTCTTAGTCGACCTTGGTTGGCCACTGTTGATGCATTTATTAGTTGTCGGTCTGGGGAGATGACAATTTCTAATGGGACCCATAGTTAGAAACTTATTCTCTTTCCTCATTCCCTACCATCCACCAAATTTCCTTTATGGTTGGAGAATCCCTATGGGGAGGAGAATTGTTCTCAACTCATGTTAACACTTGAGAAATCAAAGGGAGTTCAAGAACAAACCGAAGAATATATTTCAAGCCTATTTTTAGCCAATACAGAATGTATTGAGTATCCTCAATCTTTCCCATAATTTACACATATTTTCAGCCTTGAATTTCAAAAGGTATGGAATCCATCCACTTCTACATTATTAAATATATCATCAATAAATGAAAAAGAAGAGTCAATTGTTCGGACTATTGAAATCAATCTTGGAAAATCTCTATCTATCAATTCTAGCTTAGAATCGGATCAACAAAAAAAATTGATCCAAATGATTCAAGGACAATCCAGTGCTTTTGCATGGGATTACTCTGACATGAAAGGAATTCACTCAGATACATGTATACACCATATTTACACCAATTATCAAATTAAACATGTTAGGAAGCCCCAAAGAAGAATGAATCCAGCCTTAAAATATATAGTGAAAGAAGAGCTCCAAAAACTCCTACATGTCAATTTTATTTACCCTATTTCAGATAGCAAGTGGGTATCCCCATTAGTTATTGTCCCTAAGAAGAATGGAAAATGAAGGATTTGTGTGGACTTTAGAGAGATGAATAAGGCTAACTATAGAGATTATTTTCCTTTTCCTTTCATAGACCAGGTCTTGGATACCTTGTCTGGGAAGAGGTACTTTTCTTTCTTAGATGGGTTTAGTGGGTAAAATCGGATCTAAATTGCCCCTGAAGATCAAGAGAAAAACACATTTACTTTCCCATGGGGTACTTATGCTTATAGGGTTCTTCCCTTTGGTTTTTGTAATTCCCCTACCACCTTTCTGAGGGTTGTCCTAACCATATTTTCTGATTTAACCCATGACTGCGTAGAAGTCTATATGGACGAATTCACAGTATATGTGTATGATTTCCAACAATCATTGGACAATTTGGAGAAATTATTGATCAGGTGTAGAGAAACTAACCTTTCTCTCAGTCATGAAAAATACAGAATGATACTCACTGAAGGGATTGTCTTGGGTCATCATATTTATGGTATCGGAATAAGGGTAGACCTTGCCAAAATTGACATTATTTCTCAAATAAGATTCCCTAGCTCACATAAAGAAGTTAGAATATTCTTAGGGAATGTTGGATATTATAGGAGGTTCATTCAAAAGTTTGCAAACTTAGCTACCCCATTGTTCAAATTGTTAGAAAAAGAGGTTGAATTCCATTGGGATGAACAATGTCAAATTTCTTTTGAAATTTTAAAGAAAAACTTTTGAAGTGCCCCTGTTTTAAGAGGACCAAACTGGTCTCTCCCTTTTCATATATGCACTGATTCTTCAAATATAGCTTTGGGAGTTGTTCTAGGACAAAGAGAAAACGAACTTCCTTATGATATCTACTTTTTCAGCAAAAATCTCTCTCCTATTGAAGTAAATTATATACTATCACTGAAAAAGAATTATTATTAGTAGTCCATGCCATTAATAAATTCAGACATTACATAATAGGGTATGAGGTTTTTGTACACACAAATCACTTAGCCATTAGGTTTTTAATGAATAAACTAGTGACAAATGATAGAGTTACTAGATGGCTCTTACTATTGCAAGAATTTAATATTACTATCATTGACAGACCTGGAAGAGATAATTTCGTTGTTGATTTCCTATCCAGACTATTCCACACAAGTGATAATGCACCAGTAGATGAAAATTTTCCAAATGAAAATATGTTTGCTATCTCTACTTACATTCCTTGGTATGCAGATGTGGCTAACTATCTTGTAAATCTGTCCCCTCAAGAAAAAGTGAGGATTATTCAACTGAGTGCAAATTATATGTGGCATGATGACTGTCTATATTGTACAGGGCCTGATTTAGTGATTAGAATATGTGAACGGGAGGATGATATGTATGATTCAGAATGACATCTTCAAAGCCTTCCATGATGGCCCATGTGGAGGCCATTTTGCTGATAAGAGGACAACATACAAAATACTACAGTTAGGCTACTATTGGCCAACTATTTTTAAGGATGCAAAAAAGTATGTGGCCAGTTGTGGTGATTGTTAGAGGATGGGGAAACCAACTGCAAGTGATGAGATGCATCTCCTGTAACATCTCACTCTTGCGTGCACTAAGAGAACTTATTATTTGAGGATACTTGCGTGCAAGTGATCTAGTTTATTATACTATTGGTCATTTTGATTATGATTATGAGATATTATGGATTTGATGATATGTTATTTTGTTTTATTTACATAGACAGGTGATATTGAATAGGTTCTCCTGAGTGTGCAGGGATTTGGACATTGAGGATGCATAGGCATTGTTGAAACCCCTTGGACTCTAGAACGAGTCAAGGAGTAGACTGTTGGGTTTGACTCTTGTTGATGTGACATATGTACATATGATTAGATATTACAATGATTGATTATTATTGCTGACATGTTTCATTGATGGATGCAGGATGATGATAGCTTGCCAACCAGACTCACATTTGGAGTAGAGGGGTCACGCATGAAAACCAGAGACTTTGAGGGAGAGGTTTGGCAACAGCCCTACCACAACCTACTACCACTCCCGTCGTGGCTCGAACTGTAGGTTAAGGATTACCTAGTTTGAGAAGACCCACGATGTCATGAGGGAATACTGTGACAGTCACTCACGATGATTCTAAGGGGTGCGCAATAAGGCAAGGGCGTTATTCCTTAGAGGCCCTTAGTCTCCCACAAGATCACCTGGAAGAGTATTGACTCCATGGGTTGGACGTCTACCAAATTCAGTCAAGAGGTGACTAGCACCGTTGGAGCACATAGTGCGTCTTGAAGGGAACATCACGCAAGGAAAACGGAAAGAGGTGAGTGGCACCCTTGGAGCACATAGTGCGTCTTGAAGGGCATGTCATGCAAGGAAAACAGAAGGAGGCGAGTGACACCCTTGGAGCACATTGTGCATCCTGAAGGGCACGTCACGATTTTAACTAGTAAGTGAATAAACCTAGTCAGCCTTAAAATGAATCATTTGATAAGTAAAGTTCAATGACTAATTTTCCCCTTAAGAATTGTCGCCAAGCCTAGTGAATTAAAAACCTAGGTCTAAGTAGAACCTTAGGACAACAAAAAAAACAACTAATTTGACGTATAACCGGATTAAAGTGGAAATTTTAATTCACTAAGGTTCTTGGTATAAAATTTTAATTCACTAAGGTTCTTTTATAAAATTTTAATTCACTAAGATTATTTTTATAAAATTTCAATTCACTAAAGGTTATTTTATAACTAATAAGAGAAATTCAAACTTTAATTATTAAAGTAAAAAAAAATTATAATGGAGGATTAAATTCATAAAAAGATTAAATGGTTGTTTATCTAAACTACAAATTCTGAACTTAGTTATAAAAAGGGGAAACTTAAAAGAAAAGGAAACTTAAAGAAAGAGTGAAACTTAAAAAAAGGGGGAACTTAAAGAAAAAGATGAATGTCTAACTTAGTAAGGAATCTAGCCTTTGGAACTTTCTACTTATGAACTCAACTAGTAATTAAGTAAGGCATAAGTCATTTAAGAATTGTAAGGGAATATTGGGACATCGAGGAGCGTTTTTAGGAATTCTCTTGGTGGGTGAGGGAAATAGGAGTATTTAATTAATTAATAAAATTGATTTTCTGGTGCAACTAGGGGATCGGGTGACATGTGTACGGGGGAGGTTTTTTGAAATTAATTAAATGAAAAAGGAATTTAATGAGAATTTGGGAAACTAATTATTTGTAAAACTCTATATAAGAGATGACGGAGGAGGAGTATGATCATCAATTGGCTTGCATAATGTTACACTGCTGAAATTTCATCTTGACTGAACTTTCTCTTGTGGGAGTTGGGATACCCAACTCGGTTAACGAGTGGTAGCTCAACCTTGCGAGGTGAGATGGGTGCTATCATTCTCTGGTATTGTTTATGTGGCCCCTTTGCGGCTCGGGGGGCTCAGGGGGAAGAAGAGTACCCCTGGCGTTGGCTTGGAGGTACCGGTGAGGTCACATCAGTTGGCAAGCGGGAGCTAGACAGAACGCACATGGGACAACAACTTTGGAGCATTCTCATTTGGATAAGGTACGCATGTTAAAGTTGTTACTTGCAATGAATTTAATTTACACATGTGTCTTTTTCTGTACTTAGTTGAAGATTTCATTGCCATGAGTTTTCTTGCAAATGCATTCCTGCAGTAATTGTAATCCCCTTATTGCTTGATTTATTCAGTAAGAACCCATTCTATCCATTGTATCCTTTATTTATGAGTTGTTGTCTCTTTGTGCGTGTCCAGAATGAGCCCCAGACTCAAACCTTTCTTGCGTTCTTGTATCTACTTCCTGCATTTTCTTTATTCCTTGATTGCGCTTTTATTTCATTATTTGCTTCTCCATGGAGAAGATCTAGATGCATATTTTGTTTTATCCTCTGTTCCGTGATTCTTTAAGTTATTAGTCTGTGCCTGAGCAGTCATCTAGGAGACGAATCAACGATCGTCACTCCGGTGTTTAAAGACTTAGAATCAAATGCCTTGCTTTCCTGTGCATGAATAATAACTGTAGGATCATTCTCTGCCTAGCAAGGAATTCTCTCATGGGCGTTTATTCTCTCCAGTCCACCATCATTGTTTCTCTGCGTTGATTCTCAGAGTTGCGTTGATTCTTTGTGTTTATTCTTAGAGTTGTTTTGGTTCTTTGTGTCTTGATTGATTAAACTCTAATTATACTCTGTGTTTTTAATTTCTTAAACTTTGAGTATCTTTGTGTTTTTGATTGAGTCATTGAGTCATTGAGTATTTTTGTGTTTTTGATTAATCTTTGCATTTCTGTGAATGGGTATCTCTACATCCTCCCCAAAATTTTACTCTGTGATTCTCTTTGTATAGACAACATTCACGCCATGATTATCTTGGCATATTACACAAAATTTACACCACGTTTTTCTTGGCATCTTACCCAGCATTCACACCATGTTTTTCTTGGAATTTTACATAGCATTTACCCCATGATTTTCTAGGCGATGTACGTAGTTTTGATCCAGCGATTTCACCCAATTTATCTCAGCTATTTCCACAGTACCCACTCAGTGAATTAGGGGCTTGATTCTCTGTGTTTTTATTGAATGTTTAATATCTGCATTAATTTGTCTTTACGATCAATTTATCCCTGCACTTAAACAAACCCAGAAATAAACACTTCGATTTCCATTTATTAGACATCATTATCATAAATTTTATAGATAGCAATATCATATGTATGATAGACATTGTTTTACATGTTAATGGCAGCGTTGTTAATAGGTGAAAGACTATGTTGTAATTGTTGTTGTGTATGACAATGATTTTGAATATCATAATTAACTCAACGATATCATATTAAACTCAGTGATATCATATTTAACTCAGCGATATATGGATATCGATATATATCATATTGTTAGACAGTGAATCATTGTTAAATAACAATTTCAGAAATGGAATGGATATAGTAATATAATAACAATAATGGATAGCAATATATGGATATCGATATATATCATATTGTTGACAGTGAATCATTGTTAAATAGGGATTTCATAAATGGAATGGATATAGTAATATAACAACATTAATGAATAGCGATATAATAATGGATAGCGATTTAATTCCATTGTTTTCCTGAGTTGCATGGAGAACCCAGGTGATATCTTTGCTAGACAGCTACCTCTGGTTAGACAACGACTATTTATAAGCAGTGATACTGTGTTAAACAATCTATCAATAGACAACGATATCATAATTACTAGACAGTGATATCATAGACAACATATCGGTATTGTTAGACAACATATCAGTATTGTTAGACAACGTATCAACGCTAGACAACATATATAGTTTTTTTTTTAAGTAAAAAAGGAGGTTCCTGTTTAAATTATAGTTGCAGAGTTACATAGTCTATTTGCGATGCCAGTTGTCCCGCCTGAGGAGGAAACCGAGACAGCTGGACATTCTATGCCATTTGTTTCCAAGAAAACAAAATTATCAGAGTGTTGTCCTGCCCGAAGGAAACCAAGACGCCTTTCCATTAAGTTCAGTCTGTATACTAAGAGCCTAGTTACAGCATGACTATAATCTAACTGGGCAAAAACCTTGTTCTGAAACAAAAATTGATTGCTAACTAAGAACAACACTGAACCTTTTATCTAGTTGGCTCGTCCTCGTCCCCGTGCCTTCACCATCCTGTAGGAAACGTGTAAGGTTGCGCGCACGTAGGGAACTGCCTTTTCAGAAGGGTCCTGGAGTGTGCAGCATATAGCATGTTGAGCCGATGGTCGATTTGAGTGATACGAAAGATCTGATCATCCAGCATGCTCTGAATTTCAAATATTAGTGCTAGGTACCCCAGGTTGGTGAAAGGATGTTGGTCCTACCAATTACCCTCAACAAAGTCTAAGGGAAATGGCCTCTATGCTCCTTTGCCTTCATTTTCTTCACTGACTTGATGTACCTGCCGATTATTTGGCTGAGTTGCCTCCTCCAGAGGTGCACCAATGGGTGAGTCATTTTTTCCTTTTGCGCAAGACGGTGTCTCTTCCTCGACATAGCAGGTGGTGAATTCCTCTGTCGGGCGAGTTGCACTGTAGCCACATGGTTTTCCCGAAGGTGAAATATTGTCGTCAGTGCCAAAATTAGTGGGTGGATTCCAATTGTCTGGGACTGTGAAAAGAGGGTGCTTAGGATAGCTTTGCATGGCCTCGTCCAGGGTGATCTCTTCCACGTATGCCATTGGAGGCGTTCGAGGTTTACCATATTTCCTGTGTCTTCATGAGGACGCCAAGGCCAATGCCTGCTCGAATTTCTTCTGCCTCTACCTGCGTGATTCAACTGAGTACCAAGTTGCGCCCCTGCGTGGCTTTCCTCGTGCTCTAGGCATAATGAAGAACTGTGGGATGTCCGAGGTTCCCAGCAGATGGATAGCCCTATACCAAAACTCCGGTGGCTCTGCAAAATTCGGCTCTGCGTTTGGCTCTGCTGTATTCAAATGCTCCTCAATGTTGTCGAGGTAGGTGATAAGGAGGAGGATGATGGTGACTGCCATTGTCATTAAGGCTGGCCTCCTAGTGCTCTGGTGTGTTGTACTGATCACTTGCGTGAAGGGCCTTGTCTCCTGGTTAGTGCTGCATGGGCTCATTCCCATTTAATTGTTGAGGGGATGGTCACCAGTGGTGGTATTAATGGGGCATCCCGGTGTTAACCCGTGTGGCTCGGCTCTGCAATGTGGCACCCCATCTGGGGGTAGACAACATATATAGTTAGCAGCATATAATTACTAGACAAAAACAAAAGATTCCTCTTTGGCTAACAATACAGTTCGTATAAGAATCTCCTTTTACATTAATCAACAAGCTAAATAGATGTACATGATTAGTCTAGTTATAATGGATTCATCCTTAGGAAAATACTTGTCTAATTCTTGGAATTGGAAAATAGTTACCATGAACTATTTGTTTTGATTATAATTATTTTTAATGTGTATAGATTGATGTAGTCAAGTGTCACCATGGAATAACTAGTACATATAAGAGAATACACTTCTTACTATGTGAACATGGTGTAATTCATCATTACATTCCTCATTACACTAGTATTAGTATTGATTATGTTAAGTGCATATACTAATTCTCTTTTTCAATGCAAAAAAAACTAGTAGTTATTCCATAAATGGTATAGAAGGATCAATTTAAGGAATGTATGACTTATGTGGATTCAATAATTTAATGTGATGTATGATTGTTATAGTAGTCATATTTTCTTTGCGTCGTTTTGACTTGTCGATCGGGTGCTTGGGTTTAGTCTTCATATATTTTGACAGTTAATTCGGTCTCCTAGCGCATTGGATTTTTCTTAGGTTATTGGTCTCTATAGGTTATGTCACGCCTTGGTTACTACCACACCTACCGCTTGTGACGACATGATTCCTGATGAGGGGATCACTGCACGCCCTGATTGATAAATGTGAATGATAACCTAGACAGACTCATGTGCTTCCTGGCGGGGGCATAATGTTCATTATAGTTGATGTTGGTACTTGTGTTGTAACCCTTGCTTGTGCTTGTTCTTATCTCGCCATGAAGGTTCAAGTTACTTGTGTCACTTGATGTTGGTTGTGTCTATTTGATCTTGATGATTGTCCTTAGCTTAGCCGTTTTTATTGTCTATTGTATCACATGTTCGTCCAGTTGCATGATGTGCTAGTGTGTTGGGTCGTTGTTGTCTATTTCTTGATTTGCGTGTGTTGTGTTCATCGCCAAGCTATGTTGAATAATTGCTTTTGTTGTTTCCTTCCTGCTTAAAACAAAAAACAAAAAAAAAATTGCATTGTGTCGCATGTAGTCGTAATGACAGGGTCGTTACATATGGTATCAAATCCGATTTGACCCGCGACTTGGGATCACTACGTCTTCCGTTGGTTATATATTTGATGTAATGTTGCTAATTAAGCTTATTTGTGTTCATGCAGGTAATCATGGTTAGAGGATGTCGCGGAGGCAGACGATGGGGTGCTAGGGGAGGACACATGATGCCTCTAGTAGCATCCACACCCGAGGGGTCTAACCCCCAAGGAGACGAACAGGTTGTCAGACAGGAAAAGATAGTTGTGGGTGATGTGGTTGGGATGATGAGGTCCTTTCATTGGATGTCTAAGGAACTGATCAACCGTTTGGATAGAGATGAGGCCAGGGCGTCATAACCCCCTCAGGGTCCACCGCGCACTCCGGTCGATACTGGTAGCATTCACCACGAACTCAAGAAGGTCAAATTTATCAAGTTCTTTGGTGCCCTGGATGGCGCAGCCGTCGAGGAATGGTTGGATAGTATGGTGATGTGCTTTTCAATTCGCAACTATACCTCTAAAATGAAGGTATTCATGGCGGTATTTCAATTGAAGGGAAAATCTCTTCTATGGTGGAAGATGCTCCTGCCACAATTGAACATGGTTTTCGAATACGTGTCATCAAAACTGTTCAAGGAACGGTTCTAAGAGAGGTATCTATCAGAGGAATTCATTGAGCATTAGCTCAATGAGTTCAATGCCTTGTGAAAGGGTGATTGTATGGTGCCCGAGTATGAGGCTCATTTTATGGAGCTACTTCGGTATGCTCTGCACCTGAATACTAAGAAACTTAAGGTCAACATGCTTGTTTTTGGAATTAATGTCAGCATTCATGCAAAGGTTAGGATTTTGATGCATCAAACCTTGCATGATTTCTTTCAAAAGGCCCTCATAGCAGAGGAGGATATTTTCAGCGAGGTTCAGAGCGGGACTCCAGCGAGACCAACAAGGTAGGTTTCATCTGGTGCGTAGTAGCATCACACACCAGCTAGACCTACGCCAGGAAATCTTGGATTCCAGAGAGGATCCACTTTCACTACACCTCAGTGACCAACTCCTTAGCAGCAGAATCCTTACCAAGGACCATAGCACCAACATCAGAGTGGACTACAACAACAACATTTTAGGCATGTTCAGTAGAACAGACCAGGGTTCCAGGTCAGTGGGCCGTCATCTTCTACTTTGGGTACCAGGAGTACTAGATTGAAGAAAGGGTGTTGGACATGTGGGGAGCCACATTATCAATGTGACTTCCCAGTGGAGAGGAATAGAGCATCTGGATCATCCAGACCCACTACCATGGGAGATTTGGGCAAGGCCCATCGGATTCATGCAGTGGTGAATAACTACCAAGCAAAGCACCAGTCGACTCTGCTCGAGATGTTAGGTGTCGTCGTTGACCAAGCCCTTTGTATTTTGATATATCCCAGTGCTACCAAGAGTTTCATTTTTGGTGCAACGCTAAAAAGAATTAAGGTAAAGGCAATCGAACAGAATGAGTTTAGCTTTGTATAAATGGATTTTGGAGCCAAACAGAAGGTTGGTGGGAAGTTTATGGGTTGTAGCCTTAACCTGGGAGAGGTTGTCACTAGGGCCAACCTGTACGTCACGATATTAGGATCTTATGATGTCATGATTGATATGGAATAGTTGGAATTGCATGAGGTGATACTCAACTGTAACACAAAAAAGTTGAGTTTGGTCGATGACGAGGGACAAAAATGCGTGATTATAGGTCAGAACCAGGGAGTCTCCCTGAGTTTCATCTCTTCTTTGCATCTACGGAAGAGAATGTGCAAGGGATGTAAGATTTATGTAATCCTTGAGTTAAATGAGAAGGGAGTAGTGGAAGGTCTAGAACACCTTTCGGTGGTGAGAGAGTTTACGGACATCTTCCCTGAGGAGTTACCTGGGATGCTGCTAGAGAGGGAATTGGAATTTACCATAGACCTAAAACCGAGGACTGAACCGATAGCAAGAATGCCTTATCAGATGTTGACCCCAGAGATATAGGAGTTGAAAATGAAACTGAAGGAATTGTTGGACCTGGGACTTATACGTCCCAATGTGTCACCATGGGGTGCACCTATTATTTTCATACCGAAGAAGGATGGGTCGTAGAGACTCTACATTGACTATCGTCAATTGAACAAGGCAATGATCAAGAATCAATATATGTTTCCAAGGATTGATGATCTCTTTGATCAAATGAAGGGTGCGACGATGTTTTCAAAGATAGACTTGAGATCAGTGTATCACCAGTTACTGATCAAGGATGATGACATCCCTAAGACCTCCTTTAATACGAGGTTTGGAAATTACGAGTTTACAGTTTTACCTTTTCGATTGACAAACGCCCCTGGAGTATTAATGATTTTGATGAACGAGGTGTTCTGTGAGTACTTGGACAAGTTATTCCAAGTAATCATTAACGATATTTTGATTTACCCTCGGACGATGGATGAGCATGATGAGCACTTTCGCTTGGTACTACAATGTCTGCGAGAAAACAAATTGTATGGGAAATTGTCTAAATGCTCGTTTCATCAATCGAAGATTCACTACTTAGGGAATGTCATATTCGGTGAAGGTATCGTCGTGGATCCAACAAATGTTGAGGCTATTATGGAATGGCCTACACCGACGAATGTCCCTGAAGTGCGTAGCTTCATGGGTTTAGTAGGATACTATCGATGGTTTGTAGAGGGTTTTTCAAAGATAGAAAATCCGATCACGGAATTGTAGAAGAAGAACAAGAAGTTTTTTTGGACTGAGAAATGCATGGAAGCATTACGGAGGCTCAATGAGATGTTGACAACAAAACTGATACTAAAGGTCCCTGACATGGACACAAACTTCTTGGTATGCACTGACGCATCCAAAGAAGGCTTAGGCAAAGTCTTGATGCAAGATGGTCGAGTGATCACTTACATCTCGAGAAAGTTGAGAAGGCATGAGGAGAAATATGCGACATACAATTTAGAGTTTTTATCCATTGTTTATGCCTTGAGAGTTTGGAGAAACTACCTTATTGGACGGAAATTCAAACTAAAAATGGACCACTGTGGTCTACAACACATCTTTACGCAAAGTGACTTGAACACGCGACAACGTCGTTGGTCAGAATTTCTTAGCGAGTATGATTTAGAGATTAGTTACATAAAGTGAACAATGAACAGAGTGGTGGATGCATTGAGTCGGAGACCAAGCATCTTTTCGGTGATGCCACTTTAGACAAATATACGTGAAAAAATTATAATCTTACAGCACGATGATGACTAGTAAAAAGAGGTTAAGGATTTTATCAAACAAAACACAATGATGGTACCAAAATTTGAAGGATTTTATATGGACAATGACGGATTATTGAGATTTAAAAGTCGAATTTACATACCGCCCAATGACGAGTTGAGGAGTTTGATCCTAAACGAGGCTCATAGAGTAGTGTACATGGCTCATCCTGGAGTCACGAAGATGAGAGTGGACCTTAAACCCTTATTCTTCTGGAAATGAATGAAAGAAGACATAGTCAATTACGTGGCAAGATGTCTAGAATGTCAGCAAGTGAAGGATGAACATAGATATCTGACAGGATTACTACAGCCACGAGTTATTCCGGAATCAAAATGGGAGGTCATTTCAATGGATTTCATTGTTGGATTACCACTGATGGCAAGAAGACACAACTTGATTTTTGCGGTAGTCAACACTCTAATGAAGAATGCTCATTTTATTCCTATGCATATGACGTATTAGGAACCTGACATAGCTAGAGTTTTAATCAATGATATTGTGAGGCTGCATGGCGTGCCTAAGAGGATTGTATCTGATAGAGGATCGGTGTTTACAGGATGATTTTGGACTAGTTTCCAAGAGGCCTTGGGAACCCAACTTAACTTTAGTACCGTGTATCACCCGGAGAGAGATGGGCAGACCGAACGAACAAACCAAATCTTGGAGGGCATGTTGAGTATGTATGTTATGGACCAACAAAAGCGATGGGAGGATTTATTTCCACTGGTAGAGTTTTCATATAACAACAGTTATCAAAACACCATTAAGATGACGCCTTTCGAGTTTCTTTATGGGCGACCATGTCAGATGCCTTTGAGTTGTGATCAGTTTGAGGATAGGGTCCTGGTAGGACCAGAAGCGATCCAAGAAATGTAATATCAAATGTAAACAATAATACAAAGGATCAAAGAAGCATGGGATCGATAGAAGAGTTATGTCAATGCACATCATGTCGATTGTAGTTATGAATTTGGCGATTGAGTCTTCTTGCAGGTGAAACCGCATAAGAGTTCAATCAAGTTTGGAAAGGGTGCTAAACTCTCTCCTAGGTTCATGGGGCCTTTCACGATTATGGAAAGGAAGGGGCTTGTGGCCTATCAACTAGACTTGCCTAATTCTTTGAGGCATATGCACGATGTTTTTCACGTATCTGTTTTGAGACATCATATTAGTGATCCTACACATGTTATTGACATGAGTTCCTTGCAGGTATCTGACGAGGGTGCGCTCACAGCTGAGCCAATACGCATCCTAGACCATTGAATTCGACATCTATGACATTGAATAGTAGATCAAGTCAAGGTCCAATGGGACAACTATAATCCGCACTCATCGACCTGGGAGGATGCATATGATATGCGCCAACAATTTCCATTTTTGTTTGATAGATAGACTTATGATACTGTGAAACTTCGGGACGAAGTTTAAACCAAGAGGGGGTGTATGTAACATCCTACTCTTATGTGCACTGAGCAAACTTATTCTTTGAGGACACTTGCCTGCAGGTGATCCGGGTTACTATATTGTTGGTCATTTTGATTATGATTATGAGATATTATGGATTTGATGATATGATATTTTGTTGTATTTACATAGATAGGTCTTATTGACTGGGTTCTCCTGAGTGTGCAGGACTTTGGACATTAAGGATGCAGAGACATCGATGAAACCACTTGGACTCTTGATTGAGTCAGGGAGTGGACTGTTGGGTTTGAATGTTGTTGATGTGACATATGTAAATATGATTAGATATTACAATGATTTATTATTATTGCTGACATGATTTGTTGATGGATGAAGGTTGACAATAGCTCTCCGACTAGAATCACATTTGGAGTAGAGGGGTCACGCATGACAACCAGAGACTTTGAGGGATAGGTGTGGTAGCATCCCTGCCACAACCTACTAGCACTCACGTCGTGGCTTGAACTATAGGTTAATGATTACCTAGTTCGATAAGACCCAAGATTTCGTGAGGGAAAACTGTGACAGTCACTCACGATGATTCTAAGGGGCATGCAATAAGACAGGGGCCTTATTCCTTAGAGGCAAGTGGCACCCTTGGATAACGTAGTGAGTCTTGAAGGGCACGTTGCACAAGGAAAATGGAAAGAGGCGAGTGACACCCTTGGAGCATGTAGTGCGTCTTGAAGGGCACGTCGTGCAAGGGAAATGGAAGGAGGCGAGTGGCACCATTGGAGCATGTAGTGCATCCTGAAGGGCACATCGTGATTTTAACTAGTAAGTGAATAAACCTAGTCGACCTTAAAATGAATGATGTGATAAGTAAAGTTCAATGACCTAATTTTCCCTTAAGAACTGTCGCCAAGCCTAGTGAATTAAAAACCTAGGTCTGAGTAGAACCTTAGAACAACAAAAAAACAACTAATTAGACGTATAACCAGATTAAAGTGGAAATTTTAATTCACTAAGGTTCTTGGTATAAAATTTTAATTCACTATGGTTCTTTTATAAAATTTTAATTCACTAAGATTCTTTTTATAAAATTTCAATTCACTAAAGGTTCTTTTATAACTAATAAGAGATTCAAACTTTAATTATTAAAGTAAAAAATATATATAATTGAGGATTAAATTCATAAAAAGAGTAAATGGTTGTTTATCTAAACTACTAATTCTGAACTTAGTTATAAAAAGGGGAAACTTAAAAGAAAATGAAACTTAAAGAAAAAGTGAAACTTAAAAAAAGGTGGAACTTAAATAAAAAGATGAATGTTTAACTTAGTAAGGAATCTAGCCTTTGGAACTTTCTATTTATGAACTCAACTAGTAATTAATTAAGGCATAAGTCATTTAAGAATTGTAAGGGCATATTGGGACACCGAGGAGAGTTTTTAGGAATTCTCTCAGTGGGTGAGGGAAATAGGAGTATTTAATTAATTAATAAAATCGATTTTCTGGTGCAACTAGGGGATCGGGCGACATGTGTACAGGGGAGGTTTTTCAAAATTAATTAAATGAAAAAGGAATTTAATGAGAATTTGGGAAACTAATTACTTGGAAAACATAATTTGGCGAAGGAGGAGTATGATCATAATTTGGCTTGCGTAACATTACGCTACTGAAATTTCATCTTAACTGAACTCTCTCTTGTGGGAGTTGAGATACCTAGATCGGTTAACGAGTGGTAGCTTGACCTTGCGAGGTGAGCTAGGTGCTAGAATTCTCTGTTATTCTATGTGTGGCCCCTTAGCGGCTCAGGGGGCTCAGGGGGAAGAAGAGTACCCCTAGCATTGGTTGGGAGGTACCGGTGAGGTCACATCAGTTGGCAAGTAGGAGCTGGATGAAGCGCGCGCGAGACAATGATTTCAGAGCATTCACATTTGGATAAGGTACACCTGTTAAAGTTCTTACTTGCAATGAATTTAATTTACACATGTTTATTTTTATATACTCGGTTGAATATTTCATTTCCATGAGTTTTCTTGCACGTGCATTCCTACAATAATTGTAATCCCCTTGTCGCTCGATTTATTCAGTAATGACCCTTGCTATCCATTGTCTCCTTTATTTATGAGTTGTTGTCTCTTTGCGCGTGGCTAGAAGGAGCCCCAGAATCAAACCTTGCCTGTGTTCTTGTATCTCCTTCATGCATTTTATTTATTCCTTGATTGCACTTTTATTTCATTATTTTCTTCTCCACAGAGAAGATCTGGATGTAGATTGTGTTTTATCCTCTATTCTGTGATCCTTTAAGTTATTAGTCTGTGCCTAAGCAGTCAACCAAAAGCCGAATCGACGGTCGTCACTCTGCTATTTAAAGACATAGATTCAAATGTGTTGCTTTCCTATGCATAGATAATAATTGTAGGATCATTCTCTTCCCATCAAGGAATTGTCTCATGGGCATTTATTCTCTCCAGTGCACCATCGTTGTTTCTCTGCATTGATTCTTAGAGTTGTTTTGGTTCTTTGTGTCTTGATTGATTAAACTTTGATTATACTCTGCGTTTTTAATTGCTTAAACTTTGATTATTTCTGCATTTTTTATTGATTCATTGTGGATTGATTAATCTTTGTGTTTCTGTGAATGAGTATCTCTGTGTCCTCCCCAAAATTTTACTCTGCAATTCTCTTTTTATAGAAAACATTCACACCATGATTATCTTGGCGTATTACACAGAATTTACACCACATTTTTCTTGGCATCTTACCCAGCATTCACACCACGTTTTTCTTGGCACCTTACCCAGCATTCACACCACGTTTTTCTTGGCATTTTACACAGCATTTACCCCATGATTTTTTGAGTGATTTATGCAGTTTTGATCCACCGATTTCACCTAGTTGATCTCATCTATTTCCACAGTACCCACTCAATGAATTGGGGGCTTGATTCTCTATTTTTTTGTTGAATTTTTAATATCTACATTAATTTGTCTCTGCGATCAATTTATCCCTGCACTTAAACAAACCTAGAAATAAACACTGTGATTTCCATTTATTAGGCAGCATTGTCATAAATTTTATAAACATCAATATCATATGTATGATAGACAGTGTTTTACATGTTAATGGCAGCGTTGTTAATAGGTGAAAGATTGCGTTGTAATTTTTGTTGTGTATAACAACGATTTTTAATATCATAATTAACTCAGCGATATATGGATAACGATATATATCATATTGTTAGACAATGAATCATTATTAAATAGAGATTTCAGAAATGGAATGGATACAGTAATATAATAGCATTAATGGATAGCAATATATATCATATTTTTTTATAGTGAATCATTGTTAAATAGTGATTTCAGAAATGGAATGGATACTGTAATATAATAACAATAATGGATAATGATTTAATTCCCTTGTTTTTATGAGTTGCACGGAAACCCCAGGCAATATATTTTCTAGACAACTACCTCTGGTTAGACAGTGGATATTTATAGGCAACAATACTTTGTTAGACAACAATCTATCAATAGAGAGTGATACCATAATTACTAGACAACGATATCATAGACAACATATCAATATTGTTAGACAATGTATCAATGTTAGACAACATATATAGTTAGCAACATATAATTACTAGACAAAAACAAAAGATTCATCTTTGGATAACAATACAGTTCTTATAAGAATCGCCTTTTACTTTAATCAGCAAGCTAAATAGGCTTACATGATTAGTCTGGTTATAATGGATTCATGCTTAGGAAAATACTTGTCTAATTCTTGGAATTGGAAAATAGTTACCATGAACTATTTGTTTTGATTATAATTATTTTTAATGTGTACAAATTGATATAGTCAAGCGTCACCATGCAATAACTAGTACATATAAGAGAATATACTCCTTACTATGCGAACATGGTGTAATTCATCATTACATTCCTCATTACACTAGTATTAGTATTGATCATGTTAAGTGCATATACTAATTCTCTTTTTCAATGAAAAAAAAACAAATAGTTATTCCATAAATGGTAAAGAAGGATCAATTTAAGGAATGTATGACTTATGTGGATTCAGGAATTTAATGTGATGTATGATTTTTATAGTAGTCAGATTTCCTTTGTGTCTTGTTGACATGTTGATTGGGTGCTTGGGTTTAGTCTTCGTCTATTTTAACAGTTAATTCGGTCTCGTAGCGTGTTGGATTTTTCTTGGGTTATTGGTCTATATAGGTTATGACTCACCTTGGTTATTGTCACGCCTACCACTTGTGATGACATGATTCCTGATGAGGGGATCATTGTGCACCCTGATTGATAGATGTGAATGATAACCTATCTAGAGTCATGTGCTTCCCGACAGGGGTGTAATGTTTGTTGTAGTTAGTGTTGGTACTTGTGTTGTAATTCTTGTTTGTGCTTGTTCCTTGCTCATCATGAAGGTTCAAGTTACCTGTGTCACTTGATGTTGGTTGTGTCTAGTTTATCTTGATGACTGTCCTTAGCTTAGCCATTTTTATTGTCTATTGTATTGCATGTTTGTCCAGTTGCATGATGTGCTAGTGTGTTGGGTCGTTGTTGTCTGTTGCCTGATTTGCGCATGTTGTTTTCATCGTCAAGATCTGTTGAATAATTGTTGTCGTTGTTTCCTTCCCGCTTAAAACAAAACAAAAAAAAACTTTTGTGTTGCTTCGCATGTAGTTGTAATGATAGGGTTGTTACATCTCCAACCTCAGGTAGTAATTGAACCCTTTTAGAAATGGGATTTGGACTTTGTAGGACCTATAAACTCCATGTCTCAAAGAATAAGGTATATGCGGGTCTGTACAAATTATGTGACTAAATGGGTAGAGGCTAAAGCTTTGTATTCTGCAAATGAGAAATCTATTGTTGATTTTATATTTGAAGATATCTTTACTCATTTTGGTGTACCTCGAGAAATAGTGATAGACCAAGGAACCCAATTTACCTCCAATTTGGTCAAAGCCATTACTGAACAATACCATATTAAACATAGAAAATCTTCACCTTATCAACCCCAAGAAAACGGACAAGTGGAATCAACTAACAAGGTGATAGAGGCAATACTTACCAAGATAGTTCAGTTGCACCATAAAGATTGGGTTGATGGGTTTCCTGAGGCCTTGTGGGCCTAGAGAACAACTTGGAGAAATACAACTGGCCATACACCTTATGAATTAGTGTATGGGAAGCAAGTGTTTCTTCCCATAGAATTTCAAGTAAAAGCCTTCAGGACTGCTATGCAATTGGGGATGGATTTAGATGAAGCTCAAAAATAGAGAATATTGCAGTTGAATGAGCTTGATGAAATCAGAAAGGATTCTCTTCAAAGGACTACACTCATTCAAGAACAAAGGACTAAATGGCATGATAAGTACATCAAGAAGAAATCTTTCCAGCCAAGTGATTGGGCCTTGTTGTATGACAATAGGCTCAAAAATTTCAAGGGTAAATTGTCCACTCGATGGTTGGGACCCTATGAAGTAGAAATAGTTTACGAAAATGGTTTAGTGAAGATAAAAACCATTGATGAAGATCAGACCTCCTTTGTTGTAAATGGGCATCGATTGAAATTTTATCATAAGCCTCTGTCTAAAGAGGATTTTATCAAACAGGTTCTTCAAAATTCTGAAATGCAATTGGTAAGAAAGAGGAGTTCTCCTCCTGCTGATCCACCACTATAAGTTTTGCTCTGTGATTTAAGTCAACTTTTTACACACACACACACACACACACACACACACATATATATATATATATAAGGGTGTTGTTATATAGTGATTATGGTGTTACTGACAAAAGAAAAATCTAATTGTGTTCTCATGTAGATAAGAAATAAGGAGGACATATTCCAGGTGTAAGTTTATGTCTTTAACCATCCCTGGTAGATTACTCATGGATTTTTCTTTAAGTTTTTCAGACTCCTTAAAATTGAAAACACCGGTGAGAATTAACAGATCTGGGCTCGAGAAAAATCCACAGGACGGTAGATGGAGTTTTCTTTAAGTTTTTCAAACTCCTTAAAATTTAAAGCATTGGTGAGCATTAACTGATCTAGGATCGCAAAAAATCCACAGGACAATAGATGGAGTTTTCTTTAAGTTTTCCAGACTCCTAAAAATTGAAAACATCAGTGAGCATTAACTGACATGTGTTAGGATATTTAGACACTTAGGAGTTAGTTAAGATCTAATTGTTCTAATATGTCGTTAGGTAAAAGTGTGTTTCTTTAGTATGCATTAGTATGCATTTGTAGTTAGGCAATCCGACGGTCACGATATGTTCCCGACATAGAGTGATCCGACGGTTCATACTCTCATCGATCTTAACGGCCATTGAT
>ML794015.1:229839-245136 GCA_009831015.1 Picea engelmannii
CAAGTTGTTCTTAAGGGGGGATGTTAGGATATTTAGACACTTAGGAGTTAGTTAAGATCTACTTGGTCTAATATGTCATTAGGTAAAAGTGTGTTTCTTTAGTATGCATTAGTATGCATTTGTAGTTAGGCAATCCGACGGTCGCGATATGTTCCCGACATAGAGTGATCCGACGGTTCATACTCTCCTCGATCTTAACAGCCATTGATCCATGGCTTAGCACCCGATTGGTCCATGATCTCTATTTAAAGAGCATGGAGGGTCATTTGCCGATGATCGATTGTGAGAAACTCTCTTGTAAAATCTCTCTGTAATATTTTTCTTTGCATTAATAAACTGCTCCAAGTGGTCGCGTTGGCTGGGGCCGTGGATGTTTCCCCGTAGGGGTTTTACCACGTGAAAACATCGGTGTGTTGATCTTTGATTTGGTTATGTGAGTGGTTACTGAAGGTGTTCGTCCTTTGTTGGAATACCTGTGTTGTTGAACAACATGGGCTCGAGAAAAATCCACAGGACAGTAGTAGTTAGGATTTCCTTTCCAATAAAATGGAAATGGAAACAAAAGCAGTGGTTAGTCTGGTTCCAAAAAGAGGAGGCTTATGCATCTATACATGAGGTTGTCCATCTATAGTTTCCTTCTTGTTACATAGCTTGGATCCCAATCATTACATTATTTTTCCTCATTTTATGACACTTTCGCTGCAATTTCAATATTCCTGTACTAGTGTGTTGTTTGTAGTTTTCCATCATGATCCTTCACCAGAAAAAATTTACATTAGTAAGTTCCAACATCTTCTCCATATTGACCCTTAGAACATGTTTAGACATGAAGAGAAGCCTACAATATTCCAGGTACCTTGTCAAAGCTTCATCTGGTACTGAGGAAAAAAACAGTCTCTGTGTTGGTCCAGTACTAAAACAGTCTATGTGTTGGTCCGATACTAAAACGATATTCTATGTTGGTCTGGTACTAAAACAATTCTCTATGTTGGTTTGTTACTAAGCCTATGATCCGGTATTGATGGTGGAATTCTGGTGACATTGTCCTATACTTGATATTTCCCTTATTTGAGAAAGTACACTTTAGGTAATGGAGGTATGACTTCATTGTTTATTCCTTTTATTAAGAATCGCATTAATTTTGTGTTAAACATATGGTTATTCTCATATCCCTTTGTTACCTTAAGTGATTAAGCCTCCCTATAATTATCCTCTGAAGTCTTCATATTTTCCCTTGTTTCCAAAATAATTTATGATGTACACAGATCTCTTCATGAAGTGATCGTCCAGTTTGAAAATATATTGTCAAAAACTTCCATTCATGTGATGTCAAAATTATGATTATCCCACCTTCTATAACCTTACGTTGTTTCAAACCTATGACGTAGATTTTTGCCCAATGGTGAATTTCAGTCACATCACCAACATTCTCTACAATCATTACGAAAACTGGTAAGAATGGGATGTGACGTTACTTCTAGGTATGATCATCACCTTATCCATGGATACGATCCCTCGGCATAATTTATGACTCTTTCCTTACCTCACCATAATTGCAAAGATTTGACTGTTGTCTTCTCGTTTTAACTTGTAAATTCTCTTCTGGATGTCTTTTCCATCTAGATGAGTGTTATTTACCCACTTCATACAATACACCTCTATTGTATTCACTCCTACTATCTCGTTACTCTACCTCCATCACCATGTTCTTGTAATTTTTCTTCTAGTACCAAAACCTCTCCTGAATTATATTGCCTGCACTTATTTTGAGACCCATTTTTAAGTCAGCATGGGGGTTGACAGACAAAAACATGTGTTCCATATGTACAGAGAGACAAAGGAGTATCAAGCATGCAAAGAGAAATTTGAAAGGGCCGACTGGGTTCCTTTTTTAGAAAAATTCACAGAACATCATGAGGGGTTGTCCCATGCCTTGGCCCAAAGTTATGATGGAGAGAGCATCCAGTTGGGGGAACTAAAACTAACAATCACTAAAGACACAATAGAAGAAGCGATAGAGTTACTTTCTATCAGAGAGAATTATTTCAAAGGCATCATCATTGATAGGATCCTCTGTCAGAAATTTTTGAAGGTTGAGCATCTTGACCCAGATTGGAAAAAAGATAACTCACGAAGGTGGATCAAGGAGGAATATTATATGATGCTTGTATTCTTGCAGAAGTTTTTAACCTGTGAAGGGAGTTATCCAATAACTTTCATTTATCATTTAAGTATCTTGTTTCATTTTGAGGGATGACCAAAAATAAACTTTCCCCATTTTGTTTGGATGAGTCTGAATAAAATGGTAAGAGGGGTTAAGTATGCCTATAAGAAGCCTGAAACTAGTATCTATCACCATGGGTTAATGAATCTGTTTGTTTTCCATGAGTTGAGAAAATGAGACAATAATTGGAAGAAACTCCCCAGAGAAAACTTTTCTCAAGAAGTTTCTAAGTCTGTAGAAGGAAATGTAACAGGGTAATATAGTAAGGAGTCGGGAAGGAAGAATGGAGATAGTAGAAAGAAAGGAAAGAAATCCAGTCATGAAATAGATCTTGTTGGCCCTAGTTCACCAAAATCTGTAAGCAATTTGGACAAAGGAAAGACATTAGTGTTAGAAGAACAGCTTGCACCTATGGTGGAACGATCATCCAAAACCAATAAAATTCGCCCAGACCTATCTACTAGAAGAAAAACATAAATTAATGAGAAAAGGAGGAAGAAACAAAGGTTTGGTAGTGATGTTGGAAAGATGCAGGTAGTGTTATGGAAGTACTCATTGAATTACCTCAAGAACAAGTTGGAGAAATTGCAGATAGTGTTTCAAAAATGATTGATGGAATACCTCAGAGGAAGATTGGAGAATTAGAGAAGACCTCTTAATTGAGAGTCAAAGGTAAGAAGAAACGTGTATTCAATGAAGGGAGTGCTATGGTATAGTCCTCTAGTAAAATGACAAGGAGTACACAAGAATAACAAGTTCCATACCCTACATTTTCTTCCTCTAGAAGAAACATTTGGAGGGCACAAGAAAAACACAATCAAGTTCCCATCTTTGAGCCTAAAAAGAAGAAAATGAGATTGTTTGAGGAGGAAATTTCTATTCCTGTTAGAAAACCTGAGGAAGCATCAGGTCCAGTAGGCAGAACCACTGGGATCATGTCTAAGGAGGTGACAATTTCTCATGTTCCTTCTTTTCCAAAGGATCCAGTAGACATCCCAACCTCACTAGAGAAAGAAGATATGTATGTAACAACTATTAGTGCAACTGAGAAATTAGTGACAACGACACTGAAGGATTTGAGGGAAGTTGAAGCCAGGGAAGAGATAATTGAACAAGAAGTATTTGACCATGTTATTTCTTTGACCAAACATCATTTGGTAGAAAAATTTTAAAGGATTACAAAGAAGAATGAAGAATTGAAGAAATAAGTGGAGGAGTATAAAGTTTTAGACAGGCACATCAAGAAAGAAAATGCACAGTTGAGGCAGAATAACTGAAGTTTACAGGATGAGCATGATGAGGTCTTTGCCAATCTCAATAATTTTATGTGCTTAATATAGTACACACGAGTGATTAAGAGGGAGCTTAAGGATGAGACTTCAGTTTTTGATATCTTAAAACCAGGCAATTAATGTTCAAGCAAGGTGGAGGACAACACCAGTTTTGCAATTTTGAGGACCGGTTCAACAATTTTTGCATGAGGACATGCAATGAATTGGGCATGGGGGAAATGTTGGGTCTCCTTTTTGATACCTCCAATTTCCTTATTGTGTCCTATATCTTGACCAACTTTGCCTCAGACATATGCACTATTTTCCTATTTTCCTCAAAAGACATGTCTTTTGGCCATTCTTGTGTATATGTGAGGAAAATTATGTTTAATCATGATTTGTGAGATTTCTTAATGATTTGAATTGAATAATTGATGCTAAATTCTCTCTAATTACTTTGAATGATCTAAGAAGACCTTCTGACACAACTCCTCTTCATCTGGTACCTATTTCGACATTCATCCAGTATTCAATTCATATGGTACCTATTTTTACGCTCGTTTGGTACCTATCTCTATGCTCGTCTGATACCAATGTTGTGTTCATACAGTACCTATTTACATGTGCATCTGGTACATATTCCTGTGTATTCTGGTACCGATATAGTTGACTGTGTGCATTCGGTACTAGTCTTCTTGTTCTAGTTGTGCGTGTCTGGTACAAGTTCTGCATTTGCAGGCTTGGGTGTTTGAATGATTTTTCTCTCGATGGGGCCAAGGATTTTGTTGGCTTGAAAATCCTTTGTCCATTGAAGACCATGATACACATTCATCCTCATGCACTTTGTTTCATGACGATGAAATTTTTTCCTTGAAAAATGATACATCAACCAATTGTAATATTTGTGCAGTCATTTGATGTTATCTCTAGACTTTGATTGTAACGATTATTTATCTTTAAAAGAGAGAGCCTTGTAGATGATAGAGACAGAGGTATAGTTAAGCATTGTTATGTTATAGAATTGATTATTGAAGACTATTATTTGTACCCCTATTTTTAACATAATGATATAAATTGCAATTCATGAAATCTATGTGTGTGATCAAATCTTATCTTCTGTAAGTTTCTTTTAAAAGTTCCCTTGTTGGTACGGAAAGGGCCCACCAACCCAACCAAGGTAAGCTTCCTTTTATTTGTTTGTGAATATAATTTTTGTTTTCTGTGTATGGATAGAATAATTATGTGTTTGATCATAGCATCTAACTTTATTCATGTTATGTTTTAGTGATGCACTTGATAACATGCAATATAGATGTGTGGTAATTCTGAGTGAGTGAGAGTTCTGAGTGCAACATAAAATTTCTTAGTGCAACATATATTTCTGAGTAAATACTTGTTATCCTTGTGTGTGTGTAGGTAGACAATCATTTGTTAGACCAAATATTGTAGTGTTTGTTTCTATTTTGCAAATCTAGGGACAATTAAGATCTCCATATTTCACCCTACATGAGCCTATAATGGAGCATCTCACCACACCTAGATTTTCTTCCATAGTTTATTAGGATACATCTTGCAAAAACAGGCACAATCAATACCTCCATCTCTCACCCTACATGCACCTATAATGGAGTTTCTTACTTCACCTGGTATTTCTTCTAGGATTGATTTAGCTTTCTTTTAAAAATGTGCAGAGTGTTAATTATTGTTGGTTTAGTTGCTAAAGGAAATAGAGTCAAAGTCCATCTTTCCCTTTCATGATCCTATAAATGAACAAATTCATCACCTGAGCAAGAGTTTTAGATCACATGCTTTTTTATGAGTTTTTCTTTCTGATTTTTTAATCGTGTGGAGAGTGTTACTTGAAAAGTGTGAAAATAGAGTATTGGTTTTAGAGTGTTTTCTTATGTAGTCCATACTCATCAGACATACGAATTTATCTGTTATAGGCACATATAGTGCATCAACTCTATTGATTACGAAATCATATTGACATATTAAATGATTGCAATATATTAATAATATAATTGCACCAACAAGTAGTGCATTAGAGGAGAGATAAAAATCTTTCTAATACACTATGCATCTGAGAGAGAGAGAGAGAAAGGGTAAGGAACTTTATTGATATTTTATGTATCATCGAATATGGGAGGAAGTACATTGATGTATCGGTAGTCAATGATTGATGGTGTTGATGTATCAGAGAGGAAACAACTAACTTGCAGGTATTGGTTGTATCAATATAGAAGAAGGATCTTCATTGATATTCTATGTATGGGTGAAGAAAGAGGGAACTCATCGATATTGTATACCAATGGGTGAGAGTGATCCAAATAAATGTTGTATGTGGTAAAGCATAGATACTAAGAAGAGATTTTTGAGATTTTTCATTTGCACGAGAGAGAGTGAGAGGATTTGAGTAGAAAAGTTTAGAAAAGGGGGGGCATATTCTTCTCTTAGGAAAATATAAGAGAATAAATTAGGGAGGGTGTTGTGTGGGAACAACACCTCAGTTCTACCTTATTATATTTTGGTCTAGCTTTGTCAATGATTTGAAGGAATTCTGCAATCTTCTTAGTACTCTTTTGGACATCTCGTAGGAGTTTATTGTAGGACTATTACAGTTCCTATAGAAACTTCCTGTAGGGTTGTTTTGGATCTAGTTTCTCAATTTCTCTTAATCATATTTTCATGAAAGTAGTAATAGACAATAATATAACATATGGATTGTTGTTCATTCAAGTGTTAGGAATAAATTAGTTCAATTAATATATTCAATAGTTTAGCTTCTTTAAATGCATTTTCCAGTCATACAATAGAATTAGTTCATGATTCACATTCAATTTAGTCTTTCCATGGTTCAATATGATTTATTTCATTCCATTAGATTAGATATCCTTTAATGTAATTTATATCAGTTGCACCTTAAATTTGGTGTGCTCTCATTCAAGTAATAGTTCAAATTATTTTTCTATAAATTCAATTCCCTGCATAGTTTCATGCATTTAACCCCTTGATCAATATATGATATATATTGTTGTCAGTGCATTTTGAATATACTTTGCACAAAACATATTAAGTTTGTTCGAACCCTAGGTTGACAACTAAAGTAACAAGCCAATGAGGAAATAGCATTATTGTTGTTATTCCTAGGCCCATCGTAGTGTAGACCACCACATACATAGGACTACCAATGACACTAGCATAGGGAACATTTGTCATGTCCTCTATTTCTTTTGATGTCTTTGGACACTGTACAATAGTTAGTTTTTCTCCCACAAGAATCAATACCTTAACTAGTTTTCAATCCTACATGTTGAAATGATTTAAGATTGTTTCAATGTAATTTATTTGATTTAACCAAAGATTTTTAAATGCTCGGTCACTCTTGATCTCCATTTCCACAATGAATTTCCTTGCACCGATATCCTTCATGTAAAACTTGGAGGAGAACTATATATTCACCTCTTTTAGTATGTCCATGTTGTTACTGACCAAACAAATGTCGTTAGAATACAAAGGTACATATATTAAATGGATTCCTTCTTCATTGGAATATACACAATGATCAACCTTGCTTCTCACAAATCCCAAGCTAAGGATGTATGTGTCAAACTTATGGCACCACATCCTTGGTGGTTTCTTTAAGCAATAAAGGGATCTTTTCAATTTTCATACCAAACATTTATTTCCTTTTACTATGAATCTTTCAAGTTGTTTCATGTAGAGGAACGATCTCTTTACATCCATTTTCTCTATTTAAATATCAAATGTTGTAGCTAGAGACATTAGTACTCTAATGGAAGTTAATTTTTCATTGAGAGAGAAAATATCATTGAAATCGACTCCCTTGACTTGGGAATACCCTTTTGCTACCAGTTGAGCTTTGAACTTTTCGACTTGACCTAATACATTCAACTTTTTCTTGAACACCCACTTTCTATCGATGGGTTTCCTTCCATTAGGTAGCTCAACCAAATCCCACATCTCATTCTTGTGCAAGGATTTTGTTTCTTTCGACCATGGAATCCTTCCATAGTTTACCCTCTTTCAAGTCGAATTCCTCCTTGACCCTTGGGCTCATCGTCTATAGAATCCCCATCCCCAAGCCAGGCCATTCCACTCAACAATTCCACCTCTGATACCATTCAATTTATAGCATGCTCTGCATATGCAACAATTAGGCAATGCAACAACATACAACTCATGTATAAACATGTATAGTATAACATACAAAATTTAAATAAGCATTCACATAGTAAATGGTATAAAAACAAAGATAAAATAACACTTATATTTTTAATAATTCACCAATTGCATGCATACCTTAGAATTTCCTCCCATCCATAGATGTTGTTTCTCATAAACTCTGAGGAAGGTCACCCCCAAGTTGAGGCTAGAAACTCCACCAAGGAATGCTTCCTAAGTGAGACTAAGGTCTAGCCAACAAAATAAAACGCAGGTCAAGGTGCCAACTGCTGCAACTAGTCTACAACCTCTCATTTCCCACAACCTATCCCACCCAATGAAGTGTACCCCTTCTTTGCTCAGCAATCCTTTGATTTTCTGTAATGCCCCATTTTGACCTAGGAAACTAAATTTACTTATGGTCTAATTGTATTTTCATTTGAGTATTATTGTGAAACATTAACTACATTGGAAGTTCAAATTATGGACATGTGGACCTACGTAGGTGTAAATACTATGAGTTATTATTGTCATGTTGTTAATGAAAGATGTTATATGATTTAATTATAACATGCAAATGTTTATTAAAGGATATTGGTATGTGGATACAATGTTTAATGATATGTTTTAAATAAAATCACATGTCAAAAATATATGGTTATGGATAAGTTCATTTGGTAAACTAATTTGCAGGTTGAATAGGCTATGTAATAGCCAAAGAAGTGTGATAGTAAGTGATCTATTCGTGGACATCGAATGAGAAATGTAATGATATGAATTATCCTTATGTTATTTTACATTTGTTCAAATGAATTGCTATGATATTTGGGAAAGTGCAAGTTTCTCAGGTGGCATCACTTCCTATATCTAGATATTCGATGACAAAGCTCTCAAAACATAGTGATGTAGTATGGTTCATGATAGGGTGTTGACCCTATTTCTATTAGGAGGGGTGGAGTCATTTCCCATCATTTATCCTCTGAAACCTAGAGTCGTGGGAGGATTATTTTAAGCCACAGTCCCCTAGATGTGTGATGGAAGCTGCCAGTTGTCAGTTGGGCAAGCTTGGTCAAGGTCATTGACACTTCCACTTACAGTTTCTATCTAGAGTTAGGTCAATATAGTTGATGCTATAGTATAGTCCAACAGAGGAGGGATAGGATTGGGAAGATGGAAGTAGGTTAGGGAGGAAGGGTGTTCAGAGTAGTTGGGAGTGTTGTTGGGATTTAGTAATGTAACTATAGTGCCTAAATTATTCATTTTTTTTTTGGTATTAAATGATTAATTCAATTATGATGATCTAGGTAAATGTTTAATTTGTTTTGAATTGTTGTGACTATTGTATCAGTTTTATTTTGTTAGTATAAGTGATTTATTAATGCATTACGAGATTTGTTGTACTATTAACTTGATTGTGAGAAAGCATGAATTATGCATTAGATGTGTTAATTGGCATTATTAGTACATGCACGAGCTATGTATGCACTAGCTACGCATACATACCTTGCAAGAGTACACTAGTATTACTAACATATATATTAGATATTTCAATATTATTTTGTATGGGTTGTGTTTGTTGTATGTTGATGTTTGTAGTGAAATTTAGATTTATAGGATTTTCATAATTCATTCATTAGATTGGTAAATTTTATTTAGGGGTTTATTATTTTTAAAATAAGAACAGGAAGACGAAGTGAAATATGATTTTATTAAGTTGATTTCATTTAATGTAATTTAGATTTTGTGACCTACTCAAGATATTTTATAATTGTTCTTTAGATTGTGTGACCTACTCAAGATATTTTCTAATCATGCTTTATTTATGGAGATAGGTAGAATGTCAGTTTATTAAATGGGGGGAGGTGACAAGGGAATATTTTATGTTAGTTTTGGTATTCCTACAATTTTGGGCCGAGGGAGATGAGAAAGTGAGAAAGGCGATGGAGAAGGAATAAAGGGGGCAACAAAACCAAAGGAAGGGGGTTTGATATTATGGGAAACATTTTTGTATTGAGATAGGGATTTGGAGAGATGGGGATGGAGACTTGGTATTTTTCAATTGGTATTTTTGGACATACTAGGACTATGGTTTTGGGAATTTGGGCATGGTGGGCCAGGAAACTTGGTTTCTTGGAGCTAGGGAGTTGGCGAGGTTGTTCCTAGTTGGTTGGGAGGTAAAACATTCAGTTGGGTAGTCTACTAAATATCTATGGGTTGGAATTCCAAATCGAACAATAAAGCAAGTATCCTACAGGTATTTAGGAGTGAAAGTATTTTGCAGGTATTTTCCTAATTCTTATCTCATCAAGTTGATTTATTGGCTTGATTGTATTGTTCAATTAAATTGCTAGAATCAGAATATAGATAAAACTATGGGTACGGTTATGGAAAATTGTTAAATAAACCTTGTAAAAAATTGTTAGATAAAAAAAATATACTATTAGATAAAACTATATATGTTAGTTAATAGAAAATGCTATATTATTTAAATTTTGTACAGCCTAGAAGACCTTTGTAAACAAATATTTTTTTTTCTTAATTTGAAGATAGAAATCTAGTATTCAACGTTGAAATTTAGAAAATGAGAAAAATAATGATTTTCAAAAAAAAATATCTATTTATATATATTACAAAAATTATTACAGAAAAGAAAAATTATGAAGTCGGGGTTAAGGGATTCACACTGCCCCACTTCCGTTTTAGGGATTTAGCAATAGGTTAGACAAAAAGTCTCAAATCTCTGTAGTTATTGACCAATGCACAGGGGAAAAATTTCCAAACAATTTTCTCACCCAGAGAGAATGCTTATAGGCCTGACAACCTGCATATTTAGTATGCACACAGGCCTAACAACATGATTCTTCATATCAGAGTTAATGTGAGAGGAATAAAAATGATGAGAGAATGATTAGAATGATCGAAAAATACACTAAGTACCCACAAAATATTTCCATGTTCTCAACTTGACACTTGTCATGATGGGAACTACATGGTCCCCACTTGGTGATACGTTCCTCCACTTTAGGAAATTAGGATAAATATATATCCCATAAATTAGGCTTTAGGAAATATTATTAAAATTTTATATTGGCTTAATCCACCTTTCCTTAGGCCCTCTCCCTAGACTCTTATCCCATTTTCCCTCTAGTGTGGAGTTCTACCCACCCATACTCTTTTTGTCTAGTTGGTCTGCAACAGTGATTTATTTTTATTAATATCATTGATTCTGATTACATATTACAATGATGATCTCGCTGGCATTTTATCATCTAGGCACTCCAAGCTAATAACCACATAGACACGGTGGCCTCAAAAACATATATACAAAGGAACTTTGGCCAAAAATATCTTGGCTCACTAGCATGTATGTACATTTACAATTGGGGTTAAACCTAGGGGTATTACGTCGTCATTGAAAGATAACACAAACACATAATAAAAATCAAATGGACTATACCTTTCAACTAGTTTCCTTACTCATTAAGACCTCCTTACAACCAATGTTGGTTATTCCACCTCTTCATCTAATTCGGTTGATTCATCTGAATTATATTCTTCGTTCCTCAGCTCAAACACCAACTTCTCTGGTTATTTCCTCATTTGAGTCTCTTTATTCCTAGAAGTTCCTTTGACTTCCCTAAATATCACATCTCAACTATACATTGTTTTCCTCAACATTGGATCCCATCGCTTATATCCTTTCATTATATCCTTGTAGCTAATGAAAATACACATTATTTCCTTATTGTCCATCTTGTTCCTCTTTTCCTTGTGAAAATGCACAAATTCATTGCAACCAAAGACTTTGATATGTGAAAGTGAAGGCTTCTTACCAAACCATGCCTCATGTGGAGTCGATTCGACTAGCACTGATGAAGGAGACCTATTTACCAAATATTTTGTACTGTCGACTACTTCTGCTCACAATTCTCATGTGAGCTTGACACCATTGAGCATACTCATTTCCTTTTCAATCAATGTCCTAGTCATTCTTTCAACAACTCCATTTTGTTTTGGGGTGTATGGTGTGGTATTTTGGCATGATATGCCACATTTCTTGTAGAACTACTCTAAATAATTTCCACAAAACATACCTCCATTTTCATTTCTCATTACCTTAATCTTCTTATCTATCTGGTTTTCCATAATACATCCCATCACCATGCAAGACATAGGAAGCATAGATCCGATCCAAGAAACATTGTCACCTAAATATGATCTAGAATTGAAAGTCAATCTTTAGGGGAAGACACATCACTCATCCTTGGTTTTTGTCTCAATATTATAGCACTCCTCACATAATTTTGATGATGTTATAGGAAATATATTGGATTCATCCTTTGCTTGATGTTTCCCTCAAACTAGAAGGTACAATTATCCCTCTCAACATGTGGGTTATGTAAAGTGTGGGCCCAGGGAGACTCTCCCGGAGAATGAGGCACTTCGATTTTGATCGATGGTTATGTCAGGTTCTCATTGTGTTTTTTTGAGTGGGCCTAGGGATACTTTCCTAGATAATGAGTGTTACGAGGAAAATATCTCAATGGCATGGAGTAAACCACAACAGACGGAATAACATGCAGAAATAAACTCTAATCTCAAGTATGCTATGTAAATGAAAATGCTAACAAGACAAGATCAAGAGCCTACCTCATCCAGATGTTTGATGAAGACCATCATTGAGCACACAACTCAAAGATTTATACCTGCAATTTTTCCTCAACAACCAATATACACAAGCATATGGTGATAATATATAATGTTAGAATATAAAATAGAATAATCCATTAACATCCATGAAAAATACGCCCATGGAATAATAATTCAAATATTTGCAAGATATCAATTGGATGAGAAAAGAGTATTTCTATTAAAATAATCAATAGAAGTGTTTAGGTGACAAAATTTTGTGTCGGTACATATCGGGACCAAGAAACTAAGTCCCTTCCAGCTGAGCCTCCACTAAAGGAAAGCTCATATAAAGGATACAATGAGGTTCTCCATCAAATAAGGAAGAGATTGGGGGATGAACAATGAGTTCATACTTTAAAATATAAAGGGATGCAATTTCAATTTGAAGTGAAAATTTCTCCAGAGTATCTTTTCTCTCAAAAGTTGAATTCTCTCCTCTTTTTCACGGCTTGGATATGGCTCAATTTATAGCCTTCAAATGGAACTGAAGGGATGATTTGAAACGTTTCCAGTATATGGAAGTTCAAGGATCATGGATCTCATTACATGACATGGACACCTGACACAATTTTTAATTTTGAGCACCAAACTAATTGTACGCGAGCTGCAGTGGAGCAACCTACATATATGCATGTTGTTTAACTGGTAGGGTGTGTATAGGTGGAAAAATGTGCTTTTATGGATCTGGAAGGTAAAAAGGAGGACTTCAAGTATGCATAGGGAAATGGAAAGGCCATCTAAGCAAGTTGCATGGGGTGAGGCAAAATTATCTATAACAATGAGCCACCTCTAGAATAAATTATACCATCAATACCAAGACTCTCTCACAAGGTACATGGCATGTGAATTTCATACATGGTTCTCATTAGGTATGCCACTCATTTTTTAATTCCTTCCAACGTTTGTATAGTGGTAATTGTAGATTTTATGATTGAGTTGAAGCTTGGTTGGAAGGATCATACATGACTACATCTCCCATGAATGATAATGTTACCAACTTTCACATGATGGATAGAGTTTTACTTGATTCAATTCTTCCTATTTTTAGTGTCTTACTACTCCAATCTCTACTATTAACTTTTGATGAACATGTTATTGCAGGTTTGGAGTTGCTTAAATGTATCCATTGGCATTATTCTTTCACATATTCCTTTTTCAACCAGTGTAGGATAGATTAGGAATTGGAGTAGCATAGTTCTTTTTACTTCCTTTATGTTTTCATAGTATAGATTTTTTTTTCCATTTCTTCTTGTGTAGCATGGATTTAGGGTTTATTTTGGTTTCTTGAATAAAATTCACTAGATGTTATTAGTTCATATTGTGACTCAGGATGGATTGTTTTAGTCTTAGTTTCTTTTGCATAAAATTTCACTTCTATTTTTCATTAATGTCTTTTGCTTTTTTGTTTAATTTGAAGCTTGGATTAACTTTGGTTTACATTCATCTTCATGAGAGAACCATGTGCATAATCATTTGATAAGATTCAACTTGAATGTTTACTTACTTATGTATCATTCACCTTGGCATTAACATTTGGAAATAAATAAGCTAGAAGAGCATGATCCTAATCCTATAAAAAAAATTGTTGCAGCATATTTTACAGTTTGGAGATGATAAAAATTGAAAATTCATGAGATTCCAAGTGAATAACTTCACCCCACAACATTGAATGGATTTCCCTTAAAATTTCTCAACATTTGATCAGAGGAGAATGATTAAGGTATCAACTATTTGAGTTATTGGTGCATTATCACCAAAATAAAGTGTCAAGTGTGTATGTTCATTACTTTACCTCCATTAGATTGGTTAGAGTATGATACTACACAATATTAATGATATATTTGTACATGATAAGTTAGATATTTTCATTTCCTTCTTTCTCCAGGTAAACCTTATTCATTGATTAATAAAAAGTTTGACTCCATTTTCCAATGGAAAAGACATTGGTCTACAAATATTTCAAATTTTGAAGAATGTTGAGAAGGCTCATCAAGAATGATATTCAAAAACTCAACCAAGTATGAAGAGATCAAACCATGTAGTAGGATACACATTCACTTTCATAAGTATCACCTTGTTGATGGGGATGAATTTCCATGCAACAGTTAGGGGTTATCCCCAGTACATGGTCCTAATTATACTATGCATCGTTTGGTTTAGGAGACCCATCTAGATTATTGTTTGGCTTCCATTACTATTTATGAGGGTGAAAGATGGATGATTATGGAATGAAAATATGTAGATGAAGACTATGTATAAAAATAAATCGAATCTACTTCTAACCTATTTTATCCTATCTAGGAGAAAACTATTGTAATTTAATGAGTTGTAATGAAACTAAACTTTGCAAATACCCCAATCAGATATTTTTCATGAAGGCGCACATTTAGAAACACATGCATACAGATATATAACCAGAAAAGTCTAAATTGTATTTCTGCATACATCAACAACTCATGTTCTTGGGACATTAAGAATAAGAAAGAATAACAAAACTGCAAGAGTAACATAGATTGTACCAGAAAAGTCTATAAGAAAAGCATTTTCTTACAATCCATGTGAGTAGAAAAAATTATATTGGAAATAGTTATCAGTAAACAAAAATACACAGAAGTTGTTCTCTCTATTAAATATGGCCCTGAGGGCTTCTCGATATTCATTGACACGGTAAACTTCCTTAAAATAGTTCTTGAGCCTATACAATGCTTAAAGAGACCCCTTTTCAAAATGGATATCTTCCCTTATTTATACAATTATTCCTAACTCTTGAAAGTGACTTCTATTGGATTACTGAGAGGGGGGGTGAATCAATAATAGAGCAATTTAGTCCCTTTTAACCATATAATCCAAGTGCTATATCAATGAAGCATTATTATCCAATAACTGCAAAGTAAATAAGCAATGAACAAATGAACAATCATACAC
>ML794015.1:262026-280764 GCA_009831015.1 Picea engelmannii
GCCGTCACGAAAAAACTCAAAAAATAGACCCAATAAGTTTCGACAGAAAATCACGACTTTTTCTGGAAAAACCCTAAAAAACTGTTGAACTTAAAATGCTCATAACTTCACTTCCCGGACTCCGTTTCGGCTGATTTTTTTTTAAAAATTGGGTGAAATTGTGAGAAGAACTCAGATATGTAATTTATTTGAGCAAATTCGGCCTCCAAATGCTACAGAAATTAAAACAAATCACGCCTCCGTCTGCAAAAAAAAACCCCTGAAAAATTGCAGATTTTAAAACCGCAATATCTTAACCTTCCGGACTTCGTTTTGGACGATTTTTTTTTTTAACCTGGGTGTTTTTATGAGAGGAACTAATATATACAACCCTTTTCTGCAAATTTTGCACATAAATATACTGAAAATGTCTGGAATGTCACGGCCCTCTTTTTTCTTCTCCGAAAAAAAATTCTGCAAAAATAAAAAATAGTTGCCCACAACTCCGGCCAAGGAAAGTGCTCTGATACCAATTGTTAAGAACCAAGTACCTGAATACAAAATATCACAATAGATCCAAAGATATCTGAATACAATTACCACACAAGATATATGAAACCATATAGAAATCCACAACTTTATTATAGAAACCCTTGAGGTAGGGCAACACCATACAATGGATCCTATTATGGAAGGGATCCTCTCATGTTCACTTGCCTCTTCGAGGGGGCATCCTCCTATTGAGCTACCACTCCAAATACAATACTTCTTTTCATGTCTCATTACATTGCTTGAACCCCTTTATATAGTGCTACCATCACCTAAGAACATTCTAGAGGAGGAATCTTCTAGAAGTAAAACCTTCTAAGAAGTCCCCTTACATTTATTATATCTAACTACCATAGTGGGCCTTATTTAATAATATAGTGGACCTAGTTCACCTTACATTGACCCCCACTACCTCTCTAGCTACCTTACACCCACCCTAGGGATATGTCCACCAACTTTGTGTCTTCTTTATTAGCTTCTTTCAATATTCTTACATGCACAAAGCCTCAAAATCAACTCCGTAGAGGACATGAGATATGCACACCTCTCTAGATCCTCCTTCCTTTAGTTATAGCACAAAGCCTTCCACAGTCTCTTACAATCACTTGCACTTAGATCTGCAAGCATCACACAGTATGCACAAAGCAATTAGCACTCAGAACTTATCACACTTGCAACAGACTAGTCACTACTAGTCACTATTCACTACTTCTTACATCGGCTAGACTTCTATTTATACATTACAAAATAACCCTAAGCATGGGTAAACCCATGGGCTGACATCCCCATGCCCATTACATAAACCCAAAACCCAAAATGGCCCTAAAAAGGGGCCTAGATCCCACGATCTCCGCTTCATCTTGTGCTCCACCTTTGACAGCCTGTCGAAGTCCCAAAAATAGGTCAAACATGACCAAGGATCCCCAAAACTTGGTCAAGGGACAACAAGCCCCCAACACTCACCTGTAACTTGTCCCAAGTCACTCTGATATGGGTAATTCTGCCTCAAAATCCTCAAGCTTGGCTCGAGATTCTTCAACTTGTTGTTGTGCCATGGCCTCCTACTCAGCGAACTCTTGGATAACAACTTCATTGACAGGTCCCTCTAAGCGTTGTTCAGCCGCAGTGACAACTTGCTCCAATTTTGCTCCTCGACCTTTGATCTCTGAGAACAGTTGGCAAGCCTCATCCTGTATAGGTTGGAGCCTCTGAGCCACTTCCATGACTCTGCTATGAATGGTGTAGACCTGCTATTGAGAAGTGCACTTCTCTTGGGATCACTTCATCCTTTCAACAACTGATAGGGGCTTCAACTGCACCTATATTGTTTATTCTTGCCTCTTCGCCTCCTGGAGCTGTGACTCTAGTGCCTTCAGTTCTGTATTTTTAGTGAGTCGCTTATAAGTATGGGCACTACGATCACTTAGTTTTTTACATTCCATGGCAAGGGCCTTCATTCTCTCAATCGTTCTTTGAGCAATTGCATCTCTTTGATCCCTCACATCCTACAGGGTGTCGGGCACTGTGCGGAGCTCTAAGTCTACTATTATCTGTTGTAGTTGTTGGATAGCTTCTACGAGTTGTTCTAGTTGATGCTCGACTCAGTCCTATGCCTTTGTCTCTAAGCCTATCATAGAGAGAAGTGATCTGTTGACTTATTCTTTCACTTCGAGTTGTTCTACAAGCAATTGTTCTTTTTCTTGTTGAATCTGTGCTTTCTCCTCTTCAAACTTTGTTTGGGCAGAAACCTTCTCCTGCTTCGCAACTCGGCGTTGTTCTATGACTACTTCTTGCACTTGCTTCAAAGCCTGGGTGGCTTGTTCAGTTTCTTCCTGTGCATGATGAAGGTGAGCTTTGATTGCATCAGCTAGTCGACGGAGTTGGGCTGTCTCATCTCCCAACTCTGGTTCTTCCGACAGCAAGGGCACAGTGGACACTGCATGACTGGACTTAAGATCCTATTGTACCACTCAATGCTAAACCTTGATTCTGTCATACATATCCTCCTACTTGGCTTCAAGTTTCTACAATATTTCCTGTGAGGCATCATTTATAGCTACGATGATGAAGTCAAAGTCATCGACAGTGAGCATAGTCTGCATCTTGGTCAAGGTGGATCTGGATTTCTTTCGGGAAGAGGGTTTCGGGGAAGAAACCTTTCTCTTATTCAAGGGATCATCCTCATCTCTAGGCGGTGTTACTTCACCTTGATTCTTCTCATCTCCTTTTCCATTTATCTCTTATACTTCGTCATCACCCCCTCGGCCAAGTGATACTGAAGCAGTTTTTTTTTATGCGCTGCTTAAGTCTTGGACTTTTGCGGTCTTCTTCCTTCTACTGGTTCCAGGTGTGTCATGTTCTTTGTGAGTGGCCTCCAAGCTATCAAGTTCAGGGTCATAAATCTCTACAGGATTAGTGGTGATAAGGATTTTGGATGACCAGTCCTTAGTTATTTCCTCGAGATCCTCTTCTGTGAGCTTGTAGTATGACTTAATCTCCTCCTTATGCTTGTCTTCTCGTGCGGTGATATAAATGAAGTGTCGATCTGCACAGAAATTCATGATGGGTCGGAACCATTGTAGGGTGTTTGGCATCATGTGAGGTTCAGCTTCAATGGCCCTCTTCAATTGGAGATAATATGTGTGAAAGATTGCGTTCGACTACCACTGTTTTCCCATATCACTCAAGTATCGAAGCATGGTGAAATTCACAGCAAGCAATTCAAGCGGCTCAATGTCTGGGAAGGTCGCACCTTTCTTCATCTCCCAAGTAATAAATGTGATGAGGATCTGAAGCCAGCTAAAGTGGAACTCATAGCCCTGATCCTGTGCTTCGCGACAGTCTAATTCCAGTTGATTAACTAGTTACTTGACCCAGTTCATCTGTAGGCCTTCCACACATTTCCTTGTGAGTTCAATGACAAACCCTGTGACTTGCGTGGGTCTTTTCTTCCTTACTATATTTCCTACAATTAATTGGCATGCTAGGTGCACTATGCCATTCTCAATGGAAGCTACCTTGTAGCCTTGCATCCCCTTCTCAACATCATCATAGGTATCCTTGATCTTCTGTTCTAATGCATGATCTGTGGCTTTCCCCGGATAGAAGTCCTATGGGTCAAGTCCTTACATACTTAATCCAGTGATCCTATGGATCAACATCGGATCGATTTTGATACGTCAGTCTAGCCATAAGTAGCTGCCATGGTAACATGAGAGCAGGAGCTTAACATAGGCATTAACCTCTTAGTGCCTTGGAAAGTGTGGGATTTTCATTACATTCAATAGGGTGGACTATGCGAGGTTCATTGTCCATGGTTGGGGGATTGTTTTTGAATTCTTCCCCTTCATCCTGGTCAAGTATTTATACAGGGCAAGCATTCTATGGTTCTTGCAGTCTCCTAGGTTGAAGTCATTGAACTTCAACATTTCGATCTTGTCCTATTGCGCTCTAACTGCGAATATCCCCTTAGGGAGGTACGCAGTAACCATGGTGTAATCAAAATCTCTTAGCACACTATCGTGACTCACCGTGCCAGCCAGAGGTGGGATGTAGTCGGGTAAGATGGTCGGGATTAGCTTCGCATTTGCTAGGTCATCTTTGTGCTTGGTTGTCTTTTCTATGACAACTCGAGATGGTCTGGATCCGCGAGCGGTCGAAGGAGAGGCTTGTACTCCTCTCATCGATGATGCTTTTACACCCACATACATAGACATTACTCTTCCATTCATGAGGTCGATGAGTACCTCCTTCACAGACTCTTTGACTGCACTAAGTTCTTCAGACATACATGCTCGTGGTTGAATATCTCGGGTTTGAAGAGTAACTACTCAATGCAACGGGATGGATGGTGATAGCTCAATGATCACTCCACGAAATCAACTGATCTGCGGGCTCAGATAATCACATTTGGAAAAATTGTTCTCAGTGAAAGGCTCGACGGAATAAGTAGATAACTAGGCAATGAATCTCTCCAACGGGCGATAATCCTTCATTAATTCAGTTATGTCCGTTACGGCGCGGTTGCAACGGTCTGATGGTGAGCCTTCTGACCACAAATTTCATTCTACTTGTTCAGGGTGTCAGTCTAATGGTTATTCTATTTCCAACGGCTATATTGCTTCACCATGGCAAAGTGCCATGTGGCGTTGTTCTTCTATCCCGGCAAAGTTCCAGTTTTGCAAATTTTCCTTCTGCGAAGTTCCCTCTGGAACCTTCTGTAACTTTTCAATCTTTGATCTCTTCTTACTTAGTTTTCTAGTCTTCTTTCCAGTGAGATTTGTCTCGGTATTCCTCTTTCCATTTTGATTCTTATCTCCTCTTGGCATAGTAACTTCACAATGTTGATATTATTTTCTAGGATTCAGGGGAAATACTTCTTCTCTATCAGGGTTAGGTGCTTCAGTATTCTGTGAGTCTTCTTGTGTTCTTTCAACTTTGAAATCCAAGTTTTTGGTGCTAAATAGATTCGATCTGTTCTCCTGTTCTTCAATCAAGTGTGTGATCCTCCTAGTCATGAAATATTTTAATTCTTTCTTCTTCTGCTCTAAGACTTCGTCTTCTTTCCTTCTGGCCTGATCCCTTTCAATCCAAGGTTTTCCTAGTAATATATCAAATGGGGTGTTGTTCTCAATAAATTTAACAACCTTAAAATATTCTTATGTCGAAGTTCCATGAGCATTCATAGATATCTAGGTAAGTCTTCCACATAGGGTTATCATCTTTCCTCTAAATAATCCTATTCCCCCCAATGAAGGAATCATAGCAGGCTTTCATAAACTTTCCCAAGTTCTTTTTCTCATCGTATTCACCTTTGTTTCTTCATCTAGAACACAGCCAATGTTGAAGTCTCCTATTCTTGCTTCTATGTGCTCTTTTTCTTTGAAGATCTCTGATAAGTTGATATTTTGGTGGTCATTCATGGTTTCTTTCATTTGTAGCAATACAGTTTCTGATTCTTTCTAGGTTTCTTCCATGGTCTTAGTGTCTTGACCTTTCTTATGGTCTTCTTGTCTCATATTCATTCTTTCAATTTTAGCAATCATTCTAGGGAAATCCAAAACTTCATGATCCATAGATTTACAACAAAGACAATTGGGTCTTCTACCAGGGAATTCCTTAACAATATGTTCTGGTCTTCTGCAACTATAACAAAGAGTTAATCTCCTCTTTCTCTTAAATGATCCCCATCCTTTTCTATACTACACACTAGGATCATGGTACCTAACCTGCAAAAAATTCTTTCTAGGATCCTGCATCCATTTATTAGTCCAAACATTCTTTCTATGCATAGGAATAACATATCTTTCACTATTCTTATCAGATCTACTCATATCAAATCTTCTTTCGTGTGCCCTAGTTTTCAGGCTAGAAAAAAGTTTATCAAACATACCTAGATCCATATTATTGAAACAAAAATTTCCACTTGTCTTACTTTCAGTAGAAGACAAAGCTTCCAGATCTAAAACTTTTCACTATTCTTACCTCTATCAGAGAACAAAGCGTTCATATCTTACCTCTTTTCTTCAGATCCGCCTCCTTCCTTAGCATAGAGCTTCACAAGTCAAGCATCAGATCTACGCATAGAGCTTTCTTTCTTTTCCTCAGTTCCCAACAATCACAATTTCAGGTTAGATCTTCGCACAAAGCTTCTTCTTCCTCAGTTCCCAGCAATCACAGTTTTAGGTCCCAGCAACAGAACCATTTTTTGGCACAGGGGCGGGCCCAGGGTTCAATGCTACAATAGTGCACCAACAAAACCCTAACTACCGGCTCTTTCGACAACACCTACGAAGTAGATGAAGTCTCACCCGAGGTAGAAGCAGGGGTGGTTGCAGGACTCCAGTTTCTGCAACCTTAGCTGGGACACAAATCTATGATTGTAACACCTTAACAGAACACTTAGTTATTATAGTTTGTTAATATTCAACTTTAGTTCACAGTGCAACTAAACCCTAACAATATATCAGCGCAGTATTCACACAAATCCAATAGATTCAAGCACTAAGCATACAAATAAATATCAGATCTAGCATTCATTCACATTATTCAACACTAAACTATAATATTATATTCATCTACCATCTAACATTGCACTAAGCATTGAATCACATAAACAAAAGAACAACCAAAAGCACAAAGAATTCACAACACAGGATATATGTGGTTCACCCCCACCTTGGGGCTACATCCACCAACTCTTCCTCTTCTTTATTAGATTCTTTCAATCTTCTTACATGCACAAAGCCTAAAAATCAATTCCGCAGAGGATAGGAGATCTGCACACCTCACCAGATCCTCCTTCCTTTAGTTATAGCACAAAGCCTTCCAGAGTCTCTTACAATCACTTGCACTTAGCTCAGCAAGCCTCACACAGTATGCACAAAACAATTAGCACTCAACACTTAGCACACTTGCAAAAGACTAGTCACTATTCACTACTTCTTACATCGCCTAGACTTCTATTTATACATTACAAAATAGGGCTGAGCATGGGTAAACCCATGGGTCGACATCCCCATACCCATTACATAAGCCCAAAACCCAAAAAGGCCCTAAAAAGGGGTCTAGATCCCGCGATCTTCGCTTTGTCTTGTGCTCCGCCTTCAACAGCCTATCGAAGTCCCAAAAATAGGTCAAACATGACCAAGGATCCTCAAAACTTGGTCAAGGGCCAAGACTCTCGTAGCTACCAGAAACATCAACAATCCCTCTTAGCTGGGGAGGTATTCTCCATGATGTTTTTCCTATAGTTCTCATAGCCTCATAGGACATGCCATGGTCCTCCAACCATGCTCTGGTCATGCAAACCATGCCATTGGTAGAATCATCACATCGCACATGGCTACACCCAATGTGGACCTTTTCTAGAGCTTCATCACCACTAGAATACACTAGGACCTACTCACTCGTAGTGTGGAACTAGGACCTACTCGCACGTAGTGCATCATCAAGGGCCTACTCTCCCATGACGTGTCCACTTGGCCAACTCCCAAGGGATGTGTCATCATGGTCTACTCCCATGGGATGTTGGGTGCCACCCCAGGACAACTTTTCACTACTCTGACAAGTGTCATGCTCAACTTTGTCTCAGAGGAGAGTTGTCCAAGTCAACCCAACCCAATATGGGGAGAATACCAGGTGCATCCCCACATATCAACCCAGCCCATCCACCTGGGAGAAGACCCATCTCAAGTCAACCCATCCCAATACAACTGAGGAGAAGACCCATCTCAGTTCAACCCATCCCAACACAACTGAGGAGAATATAGGGAGAAGGAACAACACACTCACAAATTGACCCAACACACTTCCATGGGGAGAAGATCTAGAGAGTGTCCTCATAGATCAACCTAGCCCACTACTCTTGGGAGAATACCTAGAGTGATATCTCAACCACATGGGTTACAAACCAAAGGTCGTTGGGCACCAACCCAGTCCAACTTATCATTCCATCGATAAGTGTCATACTCAAATCGGTCCATTGAGGATTATTGTCACAGAAGAATGTCTCATGAAGATGAAATAATCAATACTCCCTCTTAACAAGAGGGGCATTCCACTCCAATTTTATCACAGAATTACTCGAACTTCGACTTGGAAAGAGGCTCGATGAGAACATCTGCAATCTACTCATTTGTAGGAAGGTACTCCACTATTATTGTCCTCCTTTGCACCATATATCAAATGTAATAAATCACAGTGGGATCCAATATCTAATTAGACAATCCTTCAAGGATATTTGGAAGCCACACCGCTTCACATATTGCCATACATATCGCAATATACTCGGTTTATGTGGTACTCAAAGCCACAGAATTTTGTTTCTTGCTACACCAGGAAACCACGACAGATCCAAAATTGAAGCAACACCTTGAGGTGCTCTTCCTGTCAATTGCACTCCATGTCAAATGTGAATTAGTATATCCCTGCAGTCTCATGTCAAGACTGGAAGCATTTCTCAGGCCATATCCAACTGTGTCTCGCAAATATCTCAACACATGCTTCGCAGCCACCCAATGTATATACCTCGGCTGATTCATGAACTGTCTAAGTGCACTCACTGCATAGAAAATATCATGTCTGGTGTTAACCAGATACATCAATGATCCAATTAGTTATTGATACATATTTGGATCAATAAAGTATGAATCAAAAGAAGACTCACTAAGTTTCTTCAGATTCATCAGCATCGGTGTCGTCATGGACTTACAGTGCAATATTCCAAATCTCCTCAAGGTCTCAACTTTGTACTTCCCCTGACACAGGAAGATCTCATCAGTTCTCTGTCACACCTCAAGTCCCAATAAGTAATGCATCATGCCAAGATCCTTCAGCTCAAATTCAGAAGTCGACTCGTGATTACACCAAGTAACTAGATGCTTTTCTCTAGTGAGAAATAAATCATCAACGTACAGGATCAAAAATTAGGGACTCATCATTAGCAATCTTATAGTACAGGTTGGCATCAAAAACACTCTTGCTGAAAACCAAACTCATCAAGTATCCATCAATCCTCACATACCAAGCACACAGTTCCTTCTTGAGTCCATACGCATCCTTCTTCAACATGCACACATAGGACTCCTTCCCATGAATCGTGAAATCATCAAGATTCTCGATATACACTTCTTCCTCAATCTCTCCATTGAGGAAAGTTGTCTTCATGTCTATCTAAACTAATATCCAACCCAAGGATGAAGAAAGTGCAATAATTGTCGAAACGGAGGTATATCGAGCAACAAGAGCAAAGGTCTCCTCATAGTCTATTCCCTCCACCTGAGATAATCCTCTGATCAAAAATCTCTCTTTGTTCTTCTCAATGTTCTTGTCAGCTGCATTTTTTGTCTTATAAATCCACTTGGAAGTCACCATAGACTTCCCTTTGGGTCTTGGAACAATATCCCATACATCATTCTTCATGATGGAATGATATTCCTCCATCATGGAATCCCTCCATATTGGCTGACTAGATGCCTCTTCATAACTGGAAGGCTCAGAATCAATGATGTGGCTCATGGATACAACATATCTCGAGAAACTCAGAGGTCTCTTACTTTTTCTGAAAGTACCATGAGGAGTGCATATCTCTCTACCTCTCTTAGAGTCTGATGATCCCAAGAAAGCCTATGTTGGCCTACTGCAATATCTCTAGGAACATCAATAGGATGTACTAGATCAACTAGATCAACGGGCTCAAATGGGTGAGGGGAAGAAGACACCATGTCCTCCTATGTCTCACTGTTTATCTTCATGTGAGATCCTCTAGATCTTCTAAAGGCTACCTCCTCCTCAAAGGAAACATCCCTGCTCACCTCAATCTATCTCTGACATGGGATGTAGATTTGATATGCCTTTGACGATTCATGGTACACAACAAATGTACCCTTCCTAGATGAAAGGTATGACATCATCCAATTCTCATTAGGTACGTGAATGTAAACAGGACACCCAAATATCCTTAGTTTCCAACCTGCCACTGTAACCAACCCGTCACAGTCACTACCACATTCTCATCCATGCGATTAGATCTACTCAAGGAAGCAACTATCATTGGCCCACACAAATATGAATGCAAAAGTCCAAGATTCCCTTGGATCTATTATCACTGGTCGGAAAATATTTCTTGGCATTCGTTCCAAGAGCACAACCTCTACAAATTCCATCATGCTCAACACAAATTTGTGTAAACCCCATCACCATATTCCATAGAACTGGAAGAGCTCTATAATGAAAATGAGAAAGTCTCTTATGCCATAATTGGTTGAACTTTCAATCTGTACAAACTCCGGTCAGACTGCTTCATGTCTCTAACAAGAGATCATCTAATAAGTTATCTTATGCAACCATCACTATATCTCCCTCTCAGAGCTATCACTAGTGACATGCCCTTGAGGTAACCTTCCCGGAACAAGAAAACAACAACAACCTTTCCATGGCAACCTCCATGGAATTTAGCAATATAACATTCTTGGAACATATAAGAAAACAAGAATATATCCTAGAGGGGAGATAAACAAATGCATCTCTAGTATTATGTGGTTAGTATAATTATCATAACTACAATAGATAAAAAAAAAACAAGATCACAATGGTGCCATAACAGTTAGAGGAATATCAAAACAATCAAACCTGGAGGGTGCATTGTTCCTATGAATGCATTGGATCTGAGATCCCTCTGGACCTAAGTTGTTGCTTGGAAAAAATTCCCTTCTCCTGCAAACACCCTCGTGATAATGATATAAATTAACATATAAAAGTGCATACCTCTAAAAGAGGCGACAAACAACAACACCATCTGCCAGCAGCTGCAAACTCTAAAAATTTAAGTGCTTCAACTTGCAATATGAAGGTAGCAGGTAATGCGTTGGACTAATCCGGACTTTCCTGTGAAGACAATAGACCCAACGATCAAGGGAAAGTGCTAAAACTATCTTGACAGGANGAACACTGCTCTGAGTCCATGTTGAATTTTTGAATACTAAACTAACTGTAGAAAATAAATTGGATCTCAAGAAGATTAACCAAGCACAAATTACAAAACAGAATTATGGGACTGCTCATTGTTAAATAGGAAATTCTCTTTCATTGCCACCCAACCATAGGCATCCTCAAGTTCCACCCCCGAGCAGATCATAGTAGTTATCCTGGGAAACCCTTCTACATAAGGGAAGAAAACCCTACACCTTTTATTATAGAGAGGATCCATGCCAAAGACAGACTAACGAAGAACAAGCTCTATTCACTAGAGAAAACCAACAAGAAATAAGCCCAACAATACTTATCTCAACAAGGAGAGAACTTTGCAATGTAAACCTTAGCGCACCACCAAGACTGAGAAGTATAGACTTGTGCCTTCCTTCTTTCAGCAGTTGCAGTTGCAGCTACAACTGCAACTCTCTTCCAAACTTGTGTTATGATTATGTGAGAGAGTATGGAAATGAGAAGGGTTCCTCCCTTATTTATATTAAACTGACCAATGAAATTTTTTCAGTGGGGCCGACTTATCCTTTCTAAAGAATACATATTTACTTTATCTTTTATGGCAGGCCTACTTGACTTATGGAGCAATAGATTCCTTTTGGGGATTCATTAATTCTTTCAATGGTTTTCCTTTGACGTCTTGGCATCTTCTTCTATAAGAAAGGTTGTTCGAGAGGTGAATACCTCCCGCAGCTACCAGAAACATCAACAAAAGGAAGAGGAAAAGTTTTACAAGTAGCCTTGCACTATTATTTTCATTTGCATGTGTGTGATGTGGATACTTAAATCGATTTTAGATATTGAACCTATTCAAATCCCACCATACATGATCTATAATCTTATTTCAAAGAGATAACAATTGGAGTGATAACAACATATTTTTTATGGATATTATCAGCTGGAAAAGAGAATTATGATTCAAGAACAATGACCTCTTACAAGTGGTCCTTGGTTTGGATCCTTTAAGATACTAATCAACAAGAATTGGTTCTCAAAATGCAATACTTCAGGGAATAATTGTTGATCATCACATCCAGATTCACTTGCTACTTGAAAGGGAACTTCCATTGAAAAGAAAAGATTCAAGGTAGTTGAATCCACCTTTCTACTGAGATATTGGCAATAGGAAATCGATAAGATTTGGTATTTGACTTAATGTGTCCCAACAGGTATGGTTCCTCATTTATTCAAAGAATTATCTTTTGATTTAGTGTTCCATGTTGTCCCCGATATAATCTTCGGTTCTAGTTTATGTCATAATATCTCAACAAACATGTTTTTTCGGGAGGAAATTATCTTGGTCGACATTGTTTTTAGTAAGATTTTCTAATTGGTTAAATATTTTTGTTTGAAAATGGCTAATAAATAAATTTTCATCATTGATCGCTAATTTTATTAATGATATTTGTTTTTCACATGTGGGAAGACCTCTCTGATTGAATTTTTTCTCACATGAAGAGAAGGACACGACAAGAGAAAAAAAAAATGGCTTCATAAAATTTGACATGATCATGAGACATATCACCTAGGAACTTTATTCACAAATATTTTTTGGGACTCTACTTTTAAATTCTCTGCACATGATTGTTTTAAGTCTTTTCATTTTTGAAAAATTTGGGATAAAAGAAATCTCGTGTCTTGAATGGTTTTTCCATGTAGGTATAATTGCCCAGTTGATATCGTACACCTAATTTGAACTATGGAGGGGATGAGCATGCCACGTTGAATAATAATTTTTATAATTTGAATTAATAGAGAGTGAGTGAATATTTTGCATGCCTAGAGAAAAGTCATTGAAGGAGCAGAAACATAAGTTATTTCCAATCCTTACTTCTTGAATCACAAGGTTACAAACATGAGCTGACGAGATTTAGAAAATAGGATGTGAGATGTAGTTCTCGGCTATTCTAGCACCGAAACCCATAATATGCTCAAAGGATTTCATAGGAATTAGTCTTTTCAAGAGGCTGCAAAACTACTTGTGGCATTAGGATGCATGAACATTTTAAGTTGCTAGTAACGTTGACTCTCATAATTTCTCTTTCAGTGTATTCTTTCTTGTTGACTTCATATCTTTAATCATCATTTACTAAAGGTTTTATTCTTCATTTGTAGCATTTTTTGCACTAAGTTTATATTCTAATTCTGAATATTACTTCTCTCTTTCATTCCCTATCATCTCTTTCCCTAAAATAAATTCATTCTCTAAATTCAGTTATTTTGGAATTCTTGATCATGTTGATTACATGCACATATATCACCTCCTTTTGTCTCATACAAGAAACACCTCTGCACTGGAAACATGCATGGATTAGCTTGCATTTATTTCCTAGGTAATGAGTTGAACTGGAGGTTCCTATTGAGGATATATCAGGATCATTTTATAATATTGTGACCACAAACATACTATGAAATAACAAGTGGTTAATCAATGGTTATTCTTACATGTTGGATGGTGAGCACGTCCTATGTAACAGGGGAACCATCCACACACCAAGCAAATGCTTGTGTGAAAGGTGAAGTGTCAAAGTCTAAAGGCTAAAAATCAAAGGGATAATTGTATTAAGCTAGGGGAAACAAATATACAAAGTAAATCTCAATAGATGGCAGTCATCCCCTATCAGGATAAAATAAGGACACCTATTTTCCCATCCACCAGATTCTAAGCATACACTAAATAAATTGGGAAGGAATGGGAAAAAAAACTTGATCAAAATAGGGGACATGCAAATATTTCCACCGGGGTTATGGATGCTTGCTAGCATCGGAGTAAGATCGGTGATGCCTATTGATGAAATGAATGGAAAAATCCTTACTCAAACATTTTTTAATCTCCTCAAGCTAGGTGAGAAAGGTAGGATTATAACCCTATGCTTATAGCCTGTCAAAACTTATCAATCAAACCTCAAGAAATGCAATTCTCAGATATGATGTTATTTTATGGGTATGGATTTTTTGTATATTTTAAAATAAAATGAAACAAAATAGAAAATATATTTGAAAAATGAATGTATGAAATTATGTGGGTAAGAAAATGTAAGACTACAAATCTGGAAAATAAGTATACAATAAGTCTCATAAATGAGAAGAAATCAATAAATAATTTTATTAATCTCAATCTGAGTTACAACTGTGTTTATTTTCAAACCTATGTGAGGGATTGGAACAATTTTACACTTATAATTCCAATATTTTATTTGAATCATACATAGACAACTGGTGTCAAAGGATGAAGACAAGAATAGAAAACCGAATTAGATTAGTTTAAGCTACAAGTGCATCATTGTTTTGAACTCTGCAAAATTAACATTAATTAGCATTGACATGAATTTAGAACTTCCAACTAAAACCAAACATACATTCAAGAAGATAACTCAGCTCTAATGAAAATCAATATGAAATGAAAATATAATAATCTCAGTTGAGGCTAGAGAAAACCTTATCAAAAATTTTACTTCTTTATTTCTCAATTCACTATTAAATTTGAATGTTTTTGCGATGAAGTTTTGTCGACATAGGGTCATTTTTGCAACCAAGATGATTTTTTTTTCGTCGGAATTCATTCGTCGATCTAGCAGCCACACATGGATCTTCACCGGTATAGCGACCAGGAAAAGAATCCTATTCACAATAGGGAAAAGTTCGGCTAGTGACGAATGTTAGTCGGTCGAACAACTAATATTAGTCGCAAGAGTGACCAAGACAACCCTGGCAAACTTAGTCAATAAACCACTCTGAGTCGGTAGAACGACGAATATTAGTTGCTAGAATGATCAAACCTGAAGTTAAAAGGGTCAAACGAAGGAGGATCAGTTAGTCGCTAGAGCAACCAAGTGACCTAATTTGCGACCAAATGGCAATACAAGCGACTAACACGTTGGTTTCTCTAGCGACTAACATGTTAGTCGCTAGAGCGACCAATGTTGGTGTTTGCGACCAAATGGAAATACAAGCGACGAACATGTTAGTCGCTAGAGCGACCAATGTTGGGGTTTTTTTTTTCTAAATTATGCCATTCACATAGGAATAGAGCATAGAAGCGAGTGTGTGAGGAGAGGATGATTGTATGCCTAAGAAGGCTATTGTAGTTCTGCCTTGAATAAGAAGAAGACCGATAATCATTGCCCATGGTTTTTTCCCGATTTGGGTTTCCACATAAATCATTGTGTCAAGTGTATGAATGATGTGCTTGGTTTAATGTGTGTTTCATCTTGATTATTTTATGCTCTCTTATATGCTATGTTTTTCTTCCACTGCCCAACAAAGGAAATGGTGTTTCTGGTGGACAACAAGCATCTGTATCTCTAATTTTGATTGCATTCACTATGAGAACTTTAAATAGACTTGGGATTATGGCGATGGTGCGGAATGCAATGAATCAAACAATAGCAACTCGGGGTATGTTTCTCAACAACACACAAAATATCCCACGGATTGCTTAGTTACACACAAAATTGCTTGGCTCTCGCACACAAATTTCAATCGGAAGTTCAATCATATTCAAAAACTCTAGCTGTATGTGGTCTCCTCGAATGGCATTGGTTTCTTTCACTTCAGTTTTGGAAGGAAGAAGTTAAAAACATCAAAGAAGATTTCAAATTGTTGTTGTCATCTCGGACGGTGTATTTTGCAGCCTTTAAGATCTTGAATTTTGAACAGTACCATCAAATTTAGTACCTAGGTGTTGTATCATCGTGTTAAAAGATGAAGAAAATGTGGAAAATTGTTGCACATTAAAAGTGTTTTCCAGTAAGAAACTTGTTGTTGAAATAGGATGTTGGAAGGGAAGGACAATTTTTTATGGTTTCACAAATATTATGTCACACACTCAAATCCAATTTGTCAAGAGGCATGGTTGGTTCATTATAGGGCGTCATTGAGGAGAAACGTCATCCAAGAGTGCCAAATCATAGTTGAACAACAATTATCAGAATGTCAAACAACGCTCAAGTGCTAGTCTAAAGGAGTGAAACAAATAATTCCAAGGGAGTCAACTCATACAATTTCAATTTTAAAACCAGTAAAATTAGCAACCCACCAAGGGAATTCACAAATTCTTAGGCAATTGCAATTTTTAAATCAATTAAAGGATCTTGATTAAATTGAGAACACCAAATTTGTTCTTGAAGTCATTTTCAAGTGTAGATGTTGATGAGATTACCAATTTCGTTTTGGGAGCTGACATTGACTCAAAAGGTAGATTGTATGGAAGGGCATGTTATTAAGGAAATCCTTATTGCGACAAGGATTCAATGTTTTATAAATATGGCTATGGAGTGACCGATACTGATGGTATGAACCCTCTATCAATTCATCAAGTAACAGGCCAACCTGTGCCACCAATTTTGAAGGAAACAACTACAATTAGAAATGAAGAAAGTTACTTTTGGGTGAAAAACATAAATAATGGCTTTAATGCCTTTATCAATCTGATAAATGCTTAATCATATGTATTGATGCTTTATTACTTGAATTAATTGTTGATCACTCCATAAACAATGTGTGAATAATGGTAACTAATAATAAGCAATTATGGATGCAGAAGATTCACCAACCCTCCACCATAGTAACAAATATAAAACATATTTTCCATGAATGAGAAATGAGTGTGAATCATCGACCTATAATATCACTATGGATATCGACAATGTTGGCCAAATGCAGTAGCAAGGAAAGTGTTAAGAAATAGGCAATAGATTTCACAAAGTGTGGGTTATTGTAGAAGTGAAAATCATTTGTGGAGTTCACAAAAAATCACGGGAGGAACATTGAACATATGAGAGCCTATAGATATGGATTTAATACAAAGTAATCCTAACATGTAGCATATATTCCAACAAACAATATGGATGGAATTATTTGACATACTCATTGGATACGTAAATGCAATTACTATAGAGTTTGCTCAACAGTTGCACAAAATGCCATCGTAATTCAAGGTTTTTAGGTTGGCACAACATTTTAATATCTTGGAACATTAGAGACATTAGAGGATCATTGGCATTCCATATTACTTAATGAAGTTGCTCCAAAGGATGGATATAGAATTCCAATCGAGAACATAAGCAGTTGTAGCACACCATGGGTTGATTAAGCTATTTGTTTTCGATGAATTATGAAGAATACAACCATATGTCACATGGGACATGTTCATTATCCATCATGAAGAAAATGTAGTATCAAAACCATGTATTGAACACTCATCACATGCTTTAGAACATGTGCCAACACTAGTAGTTGAAGAATCCATGGATGTTATAGAGCCTATGTCAACTATTGCATAAGAAGTAGTAGAGTGTGAAGAAGGAGTAGGAGGATATCTCCTCAATAGATTAGGAACTAGAATCAAATATTTCTAGGGCTGCAAAGGAAAAATACCTTAGCCCAATCTAAGGAGCCATTTGATATTCTAGATTCCCCATAGCAAAAAGATCCTGCCACCCTGTTAGGGGTTCCAATTGTTAAAGGAAAAAAAGAAATCAACAACCTTGTTGATGAAAAGACACTTGTGATACATGAAGAGAGTATCTATGTTATATATTCCGAAGAGGATAAGGAGATATGGTTCAAATAGGTTGTAAAAGATGATTCTAACACACATTGTGGCCACAAATTCAGTTAAAGTTTTGATGAGACAGTTGTTAATTGCTCAAGGTGAAGTAGCAATGGAAGCAATAAGAAGAATCAAAAGGTGAGAACTTTGTTTTTGTCATTAAGCATAAACAAGTAATCACTTAGCTGGAAGAGAAATTTTCTTTAACCTCAATAGATTTTAATGAAAATTTAGAATTCCTCGGTAATGAAAATACCAAGATAAAAATTGACCCGGTAAAACAAATGCAAGAAACTACAAAAAAGGATTAGGAAATTGCAAGATTAACATATGTATGTGAGGATATTATTGAACAAGCTTACAAAATGTTGGCACATAGACCACTTTCTAGGGTCTATGCTTTATACTTAAAAGATCAATGGTACAAATTTAACATTGAATGGTACATATCTCTTATGAAGACGGATTTCCAAAACCCTTGGAAATTTTGTGAATTGTATTTTGATATCACCCCTAAAAGGAGAAATCTCCTTTGCAAACCTTACCTAAACAACTAGGTGTTGCAACAAATATTGAGGTCACCAAACCCCTATGTTGGGGGTGTGTAAATATGAGCATTTAAGTATGTGTTCCAAAATGAAACTATGAGGTTCACAACTACAAAATAACATGAGCCAAAAGAGATTATAGTAGAATTGAACATAAGAGTAGAAGGGGCCATACCAAGTAAGGTATGGAAAAATCATATTCACCTAATAGTAGATCCATATGCCTACCCAATTTTGGAGAGAAGACACTTGGAGGTTGCAACAAAATCATCAACACCTCCATAAATGAGGTACTAAGGAATATAGATTTGAGGTGGAAAACACTAACATAGAAGCTATGGTAAAGAGACACACACCCACTACTAGGACACAAGACAATTCTCTATAGAGTTGATTCATATATTGAAAGTCTCAAGGTGAACATATCTTAGTGGATAGGGTTGAAGTTCAAGTCCCCCTCCTACTATACCTCATTCCATACTTTAGGTAGTCAGGAGAACCTGACATTGATATTCTAAAGGCAAGAACAAATGCCAATGTTACATGAGGATATTATATGTATGGGAGGTATTGAATGAGTTTAGGTGAACTATAAACAAAAGCAATAGCTACAACTTTCTATGTAAA
>ML794015.1:300547-319272 GCA_009831015.1 Picea engelmannii
ATGAAACCTAAAAGCATGAAACATTAATAAGAGGAGGTGGATTTATTATCACCCAAAATCACACTATATAATATTAAGTCCCTAATAAAAATTAGGGTAGCTTTAGGGATACACAAGAGTATTGATGCCCAATATCAACAAAATATCCACTGCTCTTCACTTCTAGTTGGTTCTTTTCCAACTCAAGGAGGAAACCCTAAATGTAAATTTACTAAGGCAAGGATACTTAGATAGTCAAGGAATTCCATGAAATATAAGAACAAAATTAGAGTGATTGAATCTAATTAGAGTGATTGTAGATGAATTAGTAATCTTTTTACTCTATCAAAAGTGGATAAACCATAAAATCTTTATGAGTTAAAATAAACCATAAAATCTGAGTTAAGGAGTGAAAATAAACCATAAAATAGTTCAATAGCACCAAATTACTAAATCACCCAGAAAATTTTTAAGTACTGACCTTCAAAATCTTAGCTATGTAGAGTCTGATCAGTTCAATGTCTCTCTTCTTGAAAGAGAATTGAAATCAAGATTTCATAAAAAACCAAAACACCATTACATCAAAACACCCAAATGATTTTCGCAACTGTAGAAAATGATTGTCGCAACTATAGCAAATTTGTTGTAACTGAGATATATATAGGATTGATTTGTTGTAAATGACCGTTTGATTCTCACACATGCTATTGTTGGTCGCTATAGCAACTAACTGGTGGTTGGTCGCTCTACCGACTAACTTTCATCATTATAACGACCAACGTGGAATGTTGGTGCTAGAGAGACCAACAATTGGACCTTGAAAAAAAAAAATATATTTAGTCCAAAAAAAGAAAAAAAAAAATACGACGAAATTTTAAACCGTCGTAATTTGTGCCCAATGTAGTAGTGATTATTTCTTTATCTTTCTCTCCTTCTTTTATATCTCCATAAATTAGTTTGAATAGTTCAACTATTGTTATGACCCAAAAGGGGAATATACATGGTTAGATGTATATGATATGACCCTAAGCGGGGGCTGCATATATGGAGCTAAATGTACATGTAATGTGTAAATAAATATGTAATAGGGTCGGCCTAATAGTAAAGGGGCCTCACGTGTAGGTGTAAATAGGTATATATAGAGATCATGTATTCATTATTGTAGATATGTGAATTGTCATGCATGAATGTATTTGGTTATTTGGAGAAGGTTCTCCTATTCTTTAAGGAGTTATTGTGTAACTTATCTATCTTAGAGTTGTGCTCCATGCTCACATTGTTGTACATGGTGTTTACTTATGTTTTGTTATAATAATTTAAGCACTTGGATACATAACATTTGGTATCAGAGCATCAATCCTAGGTTTTTGCTTCCTCATGCAAGTCACCTTGGCATTTTCGCTATAACAATTTTTTGGGGCCACTTCAGATAGTGAAACTTGGACGTTATATAGAAAATATCGAGAGGTACTTTTTGTATGAATTTCAGGTTCTAGGAAGTTATACTTTCAGATATATACCCTTTGGAAGATAGGGTTTTGAACTAGTCCTATAGCTAGTCTCAAACAGGTGTTCAGGGTAAAATAGTCATATCTTATTCATAGAAGATTCAAATTCCATTAGACCTATTGCATTGGAAATAAGACAGCCTGTAGTATTTTGGGTGTGAATTTCAAAATATGTTATCGAATATTGGATGTGTGGCATGTTGTACAAGTTCACTCTCCATAATATTCCAAAATTCAGCAAACTTTGGGAAAGTTACCATAACTTTCATTTGTCACACCCAATTTTGGTCAAAACTATGGCATTCCATAGAAGACATTTTAGAATACTACAGGTATAAAATTTAAACTCATAAGTGTTGAAATTTCAGAAATACATCAGAAGGAAGGTTGACCAAGAAGACAGACTTGTAATTAGGGTTTCAAAGGTATGTTTACTTAAAACTATCATAACTTTTGATTGGGATGTCTGATTGAGCTGATTCAAAATCCATTGGAAAGAGAAAAATATATAATATTATATTAGAACAAAGGTTATAACTATTTGAGATCAGTATTCCTAATATATTAATTTTCTAAGTTGAGGTTTGGATTAGACCTCAATTAAGAATCAATGGAAATACTTGAATTTACAAGAGATGAAGATAAAGATGGAATCAATTTTGTGGAATGGTTGAGTATGGTAAAAGAACATTGTAAGGATCCTTTTCAGGAAATCCTTAAGTTTGAAGATGAATATTTCAAATGGTGGTATAACCTTGATGAAGGTACTAGAATCTCCCTCTTATGGGAAAATTTTGAAAAACACTTCTCAAATAAATGGATCAAGGATAAAAAAAAAATGGAGGAGATGCATAAAATTCAAGTGGAACTAAATGAATCACAAGAAAATGTATCCAAATTGCAAAAGGATAATGAAGAGCTAAGAAAATATATTATAAATAAAAATGATGAGTTCATCAAAATGCAATCCCTTAATGAATCACTCATTAACGAGGTTAAGAACTTAAATCAAGAAAAGAGTAGCAAAGAAAAGTGGGAAAATGATGATTCAAAGGAAGAATTAAAAAAAAAAATATGAAGAGATATGTAAATTACGAAACCATAATAAAAAATCTATTAGATGAGGTTAAGAGATTGAAAGAAGAAAAGAATAATTATTAAAATCAAGATGAAAAAAATATCTTGGATGAAGAATCTACTAAAACATTGGAAGAGGAAATTTGCAAGAAGGTTGAGGAATCCCTAAATACGAATGAGGTCAAATTTTGATAAATGGAGCAACATTGCATCTTCAAAAGGAGAAATAAGAAAATATTCAAGAAGGTCATCAAAAGATACTTGAAGAAGTTGAACTTCATTTAGAGGATGTACATGCCAAATATGATGGTATTATCTCCAAGGCTAGAGTAATCAAAGACCAAACAAAGAGGATAGAGGATTTCATTGTCTATGAAAAGAAGATAGATGAAAGGGGTGTGCAGAATGAAGAAAAACCGTCAAATGTGAATTGTGATGTATGAATGTATTTGGTTATTTGGAGGAGGTTCTCCTATTATTTAAGGATTTATTGTGTAACTTGTATATTTTATCTATATTTTAGTTGTGATCCATGCTCACATTGATGTGAATGGTGTGTACTTATGTTCTGTTATGATAATTTAAGCATTTGGTACATAACAATTTAATTCCTTAGTGAAATTTCATTTGATGTTGTGTGGATTGAAAAACTAGTTTATGCAGGATCATATCAGTGTGGTTTGTTGTCAATCCTTGGTCATGAACATGAATGGAGTAACCTTAAATAATATATTGTTAAGAGTTGAATTTATACACATACCTGTCATTTAATTCCTCGTCGAATGGAAAATTGCTCATGTAAAGAATCTTGTCTACATTAATTAGTTCCAGTTATTTTCATTGTCAGATAGATCTTAGATTAGGCTCTGATCCCGCATATACTTTTATTTGATCTCACGAGATTACAAGCTCTTGGATTGATGATTTAATTTTTGGAATTTATACATATAAATATCCCCACATTTTTAGCGTCATTTTCAAGCAGACGCTAAAGGGATTAGAGAATCCATAGTTCGGTTCTTTAGTTTTTCTTTTATGTAAGTTTTTTTTTTTCATGGAAAGACTAACTTGTGTGAAAAGATGACTTGGTTATAGCAGGGTCTTAATCTCATTGGGATTTCAAGTACATGAATTATTTTTGTAGTTAATCTCATTTCATTTTTTCAATAGATTAAGTTCAATTATTTTAGGTGTAGTAAGAACCCATGTATATTAATCCATTCATGAGTAGGACCTCCAAACCAGAAATAATACCTTAAGAATGCTCAAGAATTTACCGAGCAAGGGAAGGCATGCCACCATAAGGATCTTCTCAAATCCTTGTCCACACTCCAGAGTTTCCACTAGGGATGAGTCTACATTTTAGAAATCAGTGGAGGAACAGAGGATCCATGAACATATTCTACAATAAGATGATCTAGAAGTTTCTTATAGTAGTGAGTGGATAAAAGAGATCGAAGGGTCATGGACCACATCCAATGAAGATCAGAAACTAGAGCCAGATATCGAAGAATTTTTGGCATGTTTATCCCCATATCCTTTGTGAATTATGAAGCGTGATGGATATATTTTAAAATAACCTTATGGCATGACAACCAAGGGAAGCCAAGGAAACGAAGACTATATTGAAACTTGGTTCCAAGCAGTCATCAGGCCACATCACCACTCCCTATTTTGACAATTCTTGGCATTAACTCCATGAGAGAAGTTGTCATGTAACATCCCATGCCACCCATGCTAGACCCCTCTACCATAACTCTGCTCTGTTGAAGCTCTGATACCAATTTTTAACGTCCCCCAACCCAATACCAGGCTAGGTAAGAAGAGACACCACTACGTCAAAACCAAACCAGTTTGAAACCAGAATGTAATTCCAGCCTTAGAGGCTTGTTGGACTATGCCCCAATTAAACTTTGAGGAAGAAATAATACATATAAATATAACAAATGATTTACATGTTGTTATCACACAAAATAATGCAGAAATAATAGTAAAAAAATACATGTAGTATTCAAAGGAAAAACCCATAAACATAACAATGCATATAAATACACAACATGTAACCAAACATGGAAAGGGTACCTATATTTTATTTGAAGTACAAAGACTATGTGCATACCTTCCAAAAACTATCTCCCATCCATAGACCACATTGCTCATCACTCTCAGCAATGGTCACCCCCGATATGGGACTAAATTCCACCCGGGGAAAGGGATACCTAGGCTAGGCAGGGACTACAGGAAACTGCATAGTCAACAGGAAGGACTTCATCCAAGGATCCAACTTATACACACAGCCCACAACCTCTCATTCCCCACGTGCCTATCCCACCCAAGGAAGTATACACCTTCACTTTCCAAAATTTCATCGACTACTTCACTTCCCTTCCAGGGATTCAGCAATAGGCCAGATTAGAAATTTTCAGAGCATTATAGTTGTTGTTGGGATCCCTCCAGTAGAAATAACTTCCTCAAAAACCTCTCTCACCTGGAGAGAGTTTCTCATAGGCCTGACAACCTGCTTCTTCAATCACAACAAACTCTCTCACCTGGAGAGAGTAGCTCACAACCTGACAACCTACTTATTCAATCACAACAAAATCTCTCACCTAGAGAGAGTAGCTCACAGGCATGGAAACCTGCTTCTTCAAGCCACAGGCCTAAGAACCCGCCTCTTCAATCCATATCCTAAGCCAATCCAGTAAGGTGTCAACAACAACAACAACTTAGTTATGGACATAGGTGAAGGTAGCAGTTGAACTCGCATAAGATAGGGTACAAGCTCAACAATTTACAAAGGTTTTCCATGGAAGAGGGTTCAACAATGGTGGAATGGATCTAGCTACATGCATTCTTAGTGCGTGAATTAATGGATAAGGGATGCATGGATCATGAGTGAACTGGTGAGGAAAAATGTCGAGCAATTTTCAAATGCTCAGAAAGATCAGAATGAGCATGGTGAGAATGCTCATACTCTTGAATTGTGAGAGACAGAATGGTGATAAAGAACCCCCCACAACAATGGAAATTCCAACATAAATATGCATGTGTCCTAGGTGAAACTTTGCTTCCCAAGAGCTCATTCTTCTCCACTTGGAGATTGTTCCTCTCCACCAAAGGAACTTAGGATAACTAGGTTTATTTCCCAACTTTATTATTTTTAGGAAATACATTATAATATTCCCTTATGTTAAGCCCTCAAGCTTATCCCCTCTTTCCTAACCTCTCAATCCCTTCCCTTTCCCTTCCTAGTGGAGCTTAGTCCCCCATCCTCGTTTATTGTGGTCGATCTACACGTAGCGATGTTTTATATTAATGATGTGAGTATTTACATATACAAAAAAAGAATAATCTCATTGGCCTATCATCTCATAATCCTCATAGCTTATAATAACTTGGCTCACCAGCCTATCAAGCATGTTACATTCATGATTACAATTGGGGCTCGATCTTGGGATATTACTTTTGTGTTGGTTTTGTTACATGGGTGAGAAAAAACACAACACTTACTTGCCTAGTTAAGTCAACTAAACAAGACAGAGGTTTGTGAGTTGATTATATAACCAAATAAAACAAGGAAATAAAACTAAAAACAAAGAGAAATAAATGTTAGAGAATCTTGCAAGAACTAGAACCATGAAAAACAAAGAATGGCAATCATATAGCTACCAATGTATCAATGTATTGATAGGCTAGCACCGTAGAGAAAGGTGGGGAATTATGAATCCCCTCTTCCTCCTTGGGAGGGCTCTTGACTTCCCTAATAGAGAGATATTCTCTTCATATAATGGAAAATAAAAATAGTGAAGAAATACAATGCCAATCCTCTTAAGAGGTGAGTGGAATGGCCCTTGCTATAGTGCTTGAATGATTTAAAGAGAAAAGAGGATTCTCTAAGAAGAATTCTTGCATCATAACAATACCTTGAAGTTATTATTTTTCTAGAACACCCATGGAACATATTTATAGTGTCCAATCATGGAAAGATACAACTGGTTCATAGTGTGAACAAGGGGCCTTTTAGGGCACTTCCTATCCATTGACCAGCCTCCAAGCTAGATTTCGCTCAGATCTAAGTGTCAAATTGTGTTGGGGGTCGGACTCGAAGTGGTTGAGAGGCCGAAAAGATTCATAAATTCATCGTTCATGAGAAGTGTGTGGATTTTCTCGTAGACTGTCATGCATATTGATCATTCTATGCACAATGCATGCATAGGGTTGTGTTAGCCTGGGCACAGTGCGCGTGCTTTCTTTGGTGAATTTGCGCACAGTGTGCGTGCTTTCTTTGGTGAATTTGTGCACTTTGATTTTTGAACCCATTGTATAGTTTTATGCCTTTTGATGGATTTGGATGTTGTAGGTGTACTAATTGTTGTTGGAATTGATGTCTTTATTCAACCATTGTGTGCAATGTTGCAGACAATTTTTCAGTGATAACATATGCCCCCTGATGTGTGAGGTTAGGAGCACACATATAGCTGAAATAAATCAATGTTTCTTTTGCTGACAGTTACATTGTAAGGAAGAGTGAAGAGAGGAACTGCAAGAGCGATCTGTCGAAGGGAGAGGGAAAATTGTGGGAACCAAACCTTTATCTAGGAAGACTAGATATGGGGTTAAACTATGTCGAAGACTAACAAAGTGGGAAAAATCAGAGATCGTAGGTGCATGGATTTGGGATACTCATGGTTTGTTAACAATGTCGATATGAAAAAAGGGTGGATTCCCCAACCAAGGGTGACATGGGTTTATTTTCCAGGTAAAAGAAGGTCATCGGGGATGACGACTAAAAAAATCTATGTATATGATGGAAATAAGGGATTTATATAATTACCAAAGACATAAAGAATAATTTGGGTTGAGTATATAGATACAGAAACAGGTGCCCCAGTGAAATATGGTTTGGCTTGTTTAGAGCACAAGTTTGTGAAAGAGAACTAGTGGAGGGTGGGGGGGGCATGGGTGGGTCTCTGTATTAGGTAAGTGGATGGAGGAAAATATGCAGATGGGAAAATTGATGGTGGATGACATGGAGGGATAATGAAACTGCAAGAGTGCAGTCAATAGAACCAAGTGTAAGATGATATGACCCGAGGAATCCATTGGGAAGGTTAGAAATATGATAAGAAGAAGTATGGGGTTCATTCTAGGAAGTGAAAAATACTATCGTGACTCCCAATCCTAGGGGTTGAAATCAACATGAGTGTCAAGTTGCCAAGGGGAACTATGAATGGGACAACTCATGTGGGGGAGAGTTCTATCGATTGACAGTACCAAGATGTGGAAGAGGTAAAAATACTGCAGAGCCGAATGTGGGGACCCTAAAGGTAAATGTCAGAGGGTGTGAATTGGGATATGCAATTGTTTACAGAGGGATTAACTACATGCCAATGTCATACATATACCTGAAGGGGCTATAAGCTTATTGAACAAGTGCCTGCACACATAAAAAACCAAATACCTGACATGAACAATATATGATGATAAAGAACATATAAAAGCTATTTGATAAAACTGAAAGTGAGCATGCATACCTAAACATGGTGTTAGAAAAATGCTCCTCTGAGGAAAACTACAAATGATAAACCAGGGAATGTGAATGTGTAGATAGTTGGATATGGATCCCATGGATGAGAATGGATCGGAAAATGAAGGCTCTGGGCTCTTGTAACATAATGTGGAAGTTGGGAAAAAGGGCCTATATATGGATGGTGGGCCCACAATGCCCCCTCATTTGTACCTGACACTATTGTTGATCTGGCGAGATAGATGAGGTGATTTGGAGATTACGGGAGAGTGAGGTTGTCGATCCAGGATTTCCAAGAGACAGGTTAGTGATTGTATCGTCCTGCATTTTTTTGAAATGGATGGATGTTAGATAGGGGTTGTACGGAGAGTCATACAGGGGTTTTTAAGGGTAGGAGACCACTAGCGCGCAGGAAAAGGGGGAATAACCACGCATGTGTGTGCGGGTACTACTCGGTTTCCCTCACATTATGTCCAGGTTTTTCCCAAATAGGCGTGCATGTCGGAATGCGTGGCTATGTTGAGAAACCTCACACATAATGTGCGGTTGTGTAGCTAACAATCGCACATATGGGAATGTGGGTGGAGAAGACAGGAGCGCATTGAATGTGCGCCTGCATGAATGAAATTTGTGCTCTCATGTACGGATGTGGGTGTGACAGTTGTGCATTAGTTCCTAGTTGTATGAATAAAATTTGTGCACAGATGCACAATTGTATGGGGGAAAGTCACGCACTATGGGCAGGCTCAAGGGTTTATGATTTTTTTGATTTTTTTAATTTTTGATGGATGATGTGGCTGATTAGGTGTTTATGGGTGAATGTAGGTGATCAATAGAGTCTTAAGTAAGATGTTGGTCCACTGGAGAGAGTGGGACTAGGACCGATTGAGAAAGGCTATGAGGGAGCAGCCTGGAGTACATAGACACTTGGCAGCCTATGGGTTGCTAAAAAAAAATTATTGTCCTTTGATACAGTCGCGGGAGTTTTTACTCCAATTTTTTATTCAGATGTGGAGTATTGACCTGTAGTGCTTCGTGGTGCGGGGGGAGAAGCTAACATTCTATGTGGTAGAGGACATATATGTTTTGACAGGACTCCCATTCTGAGGAGGGTTTTGGTCGTGGATCCCCATATACCAAGGGAGGACAGGGTAGAGACCATCGCGACATGGCATTACTCTGGGTCGAACCCTATGTCGGGTTTGGTCGTGCGGATTGAGGCTTTGGAAGAATTGTTGACCGAGTGCATTGTTTCCATGGTGGTGAGGACCTATGGATCCTTGGGCACTCATCGTATTACTGGTGGCTAGCTGAGAGTGGTGGAGGAGGTCTTAGATGGAGACCTGTTTACATGGGGTGTGTTGATGCACACCCGGATGGTGTCCTAGCTGAACCAGTGTCGGTGTGTCGATTCTGATGATTTTGTTCTTGGGTCAATTTTGGTGGCTTGGATTTTGGAGAGAGTTCCTTTAATTGTGCCTTTGGATTTTATTGGCGCCAACGTCACAGTGAGAGTCGTCATTGATGCAGTGGGCACATGTATTGGCTTGACATGGGGGACGGGAGGGTCACCATTATTTTACGGCCACAGTTGCTTGATTGTGGTGGTATATGCCACAGGTGATTCTACGGTATCCATACGCTAGTATGAACTACAGACAGGACCTCGAAATGGTACTACATCCTGGGGAGGACTGGGACCATAGAGGTATGTGTGTTATCTGTCTTTGTGATTTTGGTAGATAACGTTGATCAGACATGTATATGGATGTTGACACTATATCTATGTTCTTTTTTAGATGTTAGACCCTGGGGGAGAGAGGCAGAGGTCATCCAAGAGTTGGCTTGATGGGATTCAGATCGACAAGAGCCTGCAAAGGCAAGGGTTGGGCAGAGGCGCTGACGGGATTATGTCGGTGTCGGGCCATCCAGAAAGCCCTTGGGAAATGTTGTGTCCGTATTAGAGGATATGTGTCGATGGTTCAAGAGGTTCCTTCAGGGTGTTCCTGAGGGAATATGGGCCCACATCTAGGATGAATAGGTCCTGAACCAATGTGTGGGAGTACCGGCAGAGTGGCAGACATTGATCCGCAGAGCAGCGGTGGCAGGGGCATCTATGACTGGACAATTTCCTCCAGGAGTTGAAGGGCCCCCAACTGGTGGGGCACCTTCAAATGATAGGGGACCTGGGGGGGATCTCTAAGGGAAACATGAGTGTCGAGCTGAGATGTATGGGTTTTGGGGCTCGATTTTGTATAGGGTATTTGATACCTAGTTTTGTACTCATAGGGATGATGGGACTCATGAGCCTACAGGCAATTGTATATATATATTTTGTAAAACATTTATGACCTTTATGATATATATGGTGGATATATTGGTGATCATGTGTGTCTTTGTGCTTTTTTTTTATGATGTATGATGTCTATTGCTATCTTTTGACAAAATTATCATGCTATGTATATGATGTTTTTAATGTGATAAATGCCAATCTAATACTAGGTTAGCCATGTGATCTGCTACTTGATTGAGGTTTCTTGGAATATGTGTAAATGTGATGGAATCAAATTTTAGAGATAGGAGTCTAACTTGTAGGTATTTTTGGAAGAGGCAAGGATCGTGAACATGGTACACGTTGTTGAGTTGTAGTACGACAAGCTGGGAATCCAATAGAACATTAAGGTGATGAATGTGGCAGTGACTGGCCTCAACGAGGAGACCAATGAAGGCGTCATATTTGGCTTTGTTGTTGGTGGTCGGGCCTAAGAATATGCCACTGGAATGGAGTAGTATATGTGAGGGGGTATAGAGGTCCCAAGCGGCCAAAGTGATATTTTGGGTCCAGCAGCTGGCACCATCAGCGTAATCGATGTAGTAGGTTGATGGATGATGCATTTGTCAATAACACGGCTGATAGATAATACATGAGGAGTGGTGGCAGTAAAGAAGACTAAAAACACTACAAATGTGTACAACAAGAAACCTAAGGTAGGGGGGCTATGATTAGGCATAAAACTTCTTCAAGTACAACCTGTTGATGGGTTCCTTGAGAGGGAAGCCTTCTGAAGAGGCCAAGATGTAGGTGCCTTAAGTGAGATAATGTTGGATGATGAAGGGGTCAAGCCATAATGACTCAAATTTCCCATGGTTGAGAGTGTCATGGGAGATATCATAGGCTAACACGAGATCACCTTTGTTGAATGAGAGAAGGTTGACATGGCGGTCGAAGGTGGATTTGGACCATTTTTTAGCTGCTTCATTGTGTTGTAATGAAGATCGACGATCTTCATCAAGTGATTCTAAGGTCAGTAGGCATTGCTCCATTGGAGAAGTGTTAGGTAAGATCTCTATGGAAGTGCGTAATGTGGGGATTTCACACTCGATAGGGAGGGTGGATTCGATCCCATGGACCAGGTGGAACGGTGTAAAACCGGTGGCAGTTTTGACTGTCGTGGGATAATCCCATAAAGCAAAAAACAACATATGATGTCAGTTGGTCTTATGTTTGTTGACAGTGTGTTGTAGCATGGTTTTGAGGACTTTATTGATAGCCTCAACCTGTTCGTTGGAATGAGGGTAGTATGGGGAGGAAAACTCATGGGTGAAGCCTAGTTTTGAGGAGAGTTTAACATAGATCTTGTTCTCAAAATGTTTACCATGATAGGAAAATAATTGTTGGGGGATTCTGAACTGGGTAATAACATGGTTGAAGAAAAATGCGTTGTTGTGTTAGCAATGTTGTTAAATGTGGGCATGGCTTCGACCCATTTGGTAAAGTAATCCACTGCCACAGCAATGTACTTGTGTCCATTACTGGATGGAGGATGGAAAGTCGTGAAATATATACCCCATTTACAAAAGGGGTCGGTTGTGATGACCGGGTGTAGAATAGATGGGGGAGCTCGTGATTTGTTTGCATAAAGCTGACATTTATCGCATCACTTGATAGCATGGATGTAGTCATGAAACAAAGTCGGCTAGAAGTATCATGCTCGGATGATTTTGTGGGTGGTAGACATACCCGAGAGGTGACCACCGCAAGCGTCATTCTGTCAATCATTCAATACTCTGTCGTCTTCATCGATGGTAAGTCATCGTCAAAGGATTGTATCGACCTTGTGTCGGTAAAGAATGTCTCTGATGAGAAGGTATCAAGGAGCCTAATGGAGAATGCATCGGCGGTCATCTAGAGAGAGGTGAGACCCAAAAAAAAATGTACGAAGGTAGACGAGGAGGTCGTCGTACCAAGGATCGTCTGAGGGGATGAAGAAGAGGTGTTCATCAGGTAAATCCTCATTGATGGGGGGAGATTTGGCATCTGAGGGAAAATCCATAATGAGTTTGTCTAGGACAAGAGCTTTCTTTCTTTTGGGAGTAGAGAACTCTAGATCGTATTCCTGGAGGATAACGATCCTTCGGGAAAAAATTTCATTGATCTGTCGTCGAATAAGAAAAAACTGCATGGGGTTGGAATCTGCTATGACCTTGGTAGTTCGAAGCAGAATGTAATGTCACGTTTTTTGGACTACGAGGATAGCTACTAATGCGATTTTTTCATCATGATTATACTGTAAGGGTGGCCCTGAAAGGTTTTTACTAATTTAGTAAATCATCATGCTCATAATCCCCTAATTGGATGAGGACTCTTGTGACTGAAACAACAAAGGATGATAAGTAGAGGATGTAATCGTCATCATAGTATGGGGGACTAATCAAAGGGGCATTATATAAGGTGGATTTTAATTCATCAAAAGTTGTTTGATCAGGTTCATCCCATCGAATTTGGATATCATGGCACAGTAAGCGGAGAAAACCATGTGCGCGAGTGGGGTAATCTGAGACAAAGTGATGTAAAAAGTTGGCTTTGCCTTGTCAACTCTGCAGTTGGTGTAAATTCCTAGGTGGTGGAAGTTTTTTGATAGCTTGGACCTTAAAGGGGTCCACAGTAATGTCGTGCTGGGAGAAAATGAACCCAAGGAGGTGCCTGACAGTAACACAGAAGACACACTTGAGGGGCTTCAAGCAGATATTATATTGGTGACATCATTGGAAAACATTGCATAAGTCGTCTAAATGTTGGGTTCACTTTTTGGATCGAGTAGTGAGGTATTCCAAATAAGAAAGGATGATGCAAGAAATATCGTGAAAAAAGTATGTCATGGCCCATTGGAATGTAGCATCAGTGTTTTTGAGTCCAAAGGGCATGACGCGATAAGAAAAGGTGCCCCAAGGGGTTGTAAAAGAGTTTTTGCACTGATCTTTTGGGTGGATTTGAATTTGATTTTAGTCAGAGAATCCATCCATAAATGAAAGTGCCTCATGGCCGGCACAATCATCGATTATTTGGTCGATGAAAGGGATTGGGAAGTTTTCTTTGGGCAAGCATGGTTGAGGTCGCAAAAGTTTGTGCAGATGCGAATAGTTCCCTATTTTTTGTTAATGGGGATGGGGTTGGAGACCCAAGAAGTGTACGTAATGGGGTACATGAACCCAACAATGCATAATTTGTCAATTTTGACTTTAGTAGCTGTAGATTTGGATGGGTGTAGGGGGAAGTTTCTTTTAACGAAAAGGGGAAATATCTGACCATGTGTCGATTCGATGTTCGACTATAGAAGGATCGAGGCCAGGCATATTCATATATGACCAGGAAACAATATCTCAATATTCCTGAAAGATATCTTTGTAAGCAATGATTTCTTTAGGGGAGCATGTGGCACCAATGGTGATCTCTTCTATGATGCCTGGTTTAATGGAAATGTCAATTTTGACTGTGGGGGAGATGTTGGACATGTTTCCTTCTTCAAAAGAAATGGGGGTAGGAATAGGGTTTTTGAACCAGTCAACATGCCCCAGAGGAACAAAATCCTTGGTTTTGATTGCGCATAGGGAGGCTTGATCAGGAGGGTGAAGGACCTCTTGTGAGAGGAAAAGTGATTGATGATGGAGCGCATTCCAAGGGAAATCAGTGGTAGTTAGTTCCTCCAAGATATCTTCTTCGTAGTGGAAAATGAGAGAATATAGGGGATCCTGGGATATGGCAAGGGGAACTATCAATGGGTAAGTGTTATTTTCCTCAAGGAGTGAGGATGTAGAAGGGATATCATGTACAGGGTGCGATGGCCTGCTGGATAGAAACCAAATTTCAAGACATTGTGGATGATATCTCATTTTCTCGGGGACTGATGACGAAATATAATGAATGTCAATAATGTGAGCATCAATAGGGAGTGCCTAAGAGGGCTCAGGCTGAGATGTGTGGCGTATTGTGGCTAATGTTTGGCGAAATTGAGGTAGAGTTGGGAAATAATGAGTGTAATGGCCATATTCTGAGAATATGGCACATGCAAAATTGGTTTGTAACCCTTTCTTGCGTGTGGTTTAGGAATCTATAGTAGCTGTGGATGTACTTGGTGGAGTGGTAAGCAATGGGGTTTCTTTAGGAAGCTAGATAAGATTGTGTAACTCGAGAAGAGTAGGACATATGTTAGTGGGGTTTCCTTCTCTTTCGCATAGTGTGCAAGGAGGTTGGGCTCGGGGAGGGAGTGGAGCTATGAGTTCGTTCTTCCTTCATCTTCTCCTACTGGTGGTGGTGTTGCCGCTAGTTGGAAGTGGGGGTGGTGTGGTAGGAGCCTATACTGGGATTGTCATAGGTAATCCCTCTGTCTAAGGAGGGAGAGATGGTGTAGGAACCACGGAGGGTGGATGGAGATGCCATACAAGGATGGCAAGAACCATGTTGGGAAGGGTGACGGTAGTAGCTACCTGGAATTCTTGGACTCCAGGTGGGGGGTAGAAAAAGGGGATTTGGGTAATGGCATCGGGGACAAACCAGGATTTTCTCTTGGAGGGGAGGGAAATTCGGGACAAGCGGTGCAATGGTGTTTTCAGGGAATTCCTGAGGTATTGATTCTTCGATTGGTGGAACTCCGATGTGGGGAGGGGAATCAATGAGAGGAGTAATGTCTTTGATATATGTTCCTTTAGAGGAAACTACACACACTTGTGCTAAAATAAAAGGGCTTAGGAGAGGTGGTGATCCATGATAAGTCCCTAACAAGGATGGGGCCTTGAATATTCTAGGACCAATGTCGATGATTGAAAAAGAATCCAAGCTAGTGTGGACAAGGGGGAGGATTTTATCAATGTTGGCGGAATGATTAGGATCATAATGTGTAAGTTGGTCGATGGTGACAATTTTCCAGCTATGGGGGAACATCATCGTATGAAACACAGAAGAGGCTATATCCCTCATAGCATACATGTAGCTACGTCCGAAAAAGATATTGTAATTAAGTGGGGTGTTGATAACTTCAATGTCAATGAGGATGGTTTTTCCCCCAAGTTCTATGGGGACATTTTGGAAGATCCCTTCAGGGGATGATGGTCAACGGTTATAATCTCTCAAGGTGATGGCATATGGTACTAGCTTAGGGGAGCCGATTTTTTGCCATACTACTTTGGATATGATGCATGTGGATGCACCTTCATCGATGATGGACTGATGAACTATGATGTTACAGATTTTAACTAGTATCTAAAAATCTACTAGAGCGTGAAGGCATGGTTCTCCCTTATCTAAATCAAAGGTGATTAGGCGAGTATCTGTTGGGTCGTCTGCCCCCAAGGAGGAAAGAAAGGATTTTCTCTATGATGGATAGGTTTAGAGGACCTCCAACATAGACATGGTTGCAGGAGACTGTGCCAATTCATCGACCAGACTGTAGTTATGGGTTTCCCTAGCAAAATCGGTTATGTATATTTCGTCGTAAATGCATGCAGGGTATACGGGGGTTTGGTTCAATGTTAGGGCGAGGAATCATCAATGGTTGTTCAGTTGTAGCGGGAGCTTCTTCTGAGGTGGTTGGGGTAGATTCAGGAGGCAGGCCATATGGACGATTTCATTTTTGTGGAAGAATCTCTTCTTCACTGGTATCGAGGATATTGTGATCAGTTGGATTTCTGGGTTGATTGGGACCTGGGTTTTGATATTGTCCAATTGGTGGTGGCGTAGAGTTGATATCTTGTTGGGTATTCATCACACCTTGGTGTGGAATAGGGTTTTTCAAAATAGTCAGAGGTGGTGGTTGCAAATAATTTTGTGGGGCTCGATGAGGGGCAGGCGGTGTTGGAGGGCGTTGTGTGTTCATGGATTCTTTCATCCATTTGTAATCGGCAATTTGGGGGCAATGGTGAGTATAATTTCCATACTCACCACATAGAGTGCAAGGGAAGTTAGTTATGATGTTTTTGTTCTTACCTTGGCATGTTTGATTGTTATTATTTCCCCCTTGGGGGTTTTGGTTTCCTTGACTCTGGTTTCCTCCAGCGAGATGGTTTTGTTGGGGGTTATTTCCTCCTAGTCCCCAATTTTTATTGTTTTGATTTTTTCCTTTCTTCTTGGCATTATTCGACTCGTGAGCCATATTTTTATTATTCAACTATTCAAAAGAATGAACCTATTAAATGGGAGAGGGTTGAACAAATTTAACATCGACATGTGGTTGTCCTGGTGGAGGAGAAATCGGTTGGGGAGGACCAGGGAATGGAAAATATGGGTTATTTTGTGGAGATGATCCATACGGTGTATAGGAAGTTGAAGTACTTCCACTACTGTTGGGGTTATATATGAGGGTTGGGGGTGGACCAGTACTGGATTGAGAGACCGGATGCATCTAGGGTAATGGTGGGGGCCCCCCCAATGGCTGAGGGGGAACAATGGGATATGAATGTTGGTGAGTGGGAGGAGGGAAATAAGACGTCCCTCCATATGGTTGAGGATATTTTTTTGCACCATAAGTAGGTGACGGGTGGCCTTAAGGATTGAGATGTGTCATAGAACCAGTCAACCCATCCATAGCATGGGACATCCTAGGCTTGTCTTGCACAAATGGTATGGGACTGGGTGCATCGGGAAATATTCTGTACAAGTAACCTGATTGAGCATATATGAGGTCAAATTGTTGGTCCTTGTTGATGGATTCCTCTTCTGATTGAGGAAAAGTGGATGCTACATCCTTTGCAATCACAGGGACGAGCGATTTAAGAAACCAATCAAGACATTGTTCTTTGGTGGTTTATGCTTTACACAAACTATGTCGCCGACACCATTCATGGATGTGGTTGGATATATGGATAGAAGCGGTTTGTTTGAACTCGAAGAGAATTTATAAACCAGTGTCATGACAAACTGGTAATTGGAAAAAGGACAAAAAGGCCTTGGCCAATGATTCAAAGGTCACATGGGACCCTAATTTTTCGTCCACATGCCATTTAGATGATGAACCAATGAGAGTTCTTTGAAATAACCTCAAGTGGATGGAATCATCCATGATGTTGTTCGAAGAGAGCCATAAGTGGAAGGTCATAACATGGTTGGCAGGGTCTTCCCTTAGTTTTCCTTCAAACTTTGGAATGTCTGAAGGTAACTTGGTAGGCATATTGGGCCAAGTGGCATCTTGTAAAATGGGGTCATTCATGAGTTTGGTTAAATCAAGAATGTTGAGGGATGCCAAGTATGGAAAAGGGGGATTTGGTGGAGGATTAGTTCCAACCATTGTGTGTGTAGGTAATGGACCTGTCCCTTGAGAGGGATTTGGTGGGTTTGTACTTATTCCTTGAGAAGACATTTGACCCCTGCCTCCTTGTGAAGGAGAACCAAGAGATGTATTTCCTTGGGTATTTGACCCAAGAAAAGTGGAACCAAGTAAAGCGAATTCTAGAAAAGTAGCACTCATTGGGGTGTGAGATGGTTGAGTCAGTGAGTTGGCGAGACAAGGGACTCCTCCTAGAATAGGAGGGAGATTCTACAAGCATCTATAACGATGGGGATTCTGTGGTTCCCTATGGTTTCGACTAGCAAAGTGAATGTGTGCAAATGGTGGAAAGAGAGAAATAAATGGACAAGGGATTTTTAAGTTTTTTACCTTCACAAAATAGTATAACTCGCAATTGCATGTAATCAAATGAACATCATACATAAATCAACTATGAAATAAACAAGCATGTGGATAGGTGGATTTTTCCTGCATGGGGGGAAACAAAAATAAATGCTTGTGTCCTAAAAGACCTATCGTCCCTCCTCTCAATTTAGTACTGGGCCTTCCAATAGCACTCGACAGTGGGGTCTGAAGCCACTGAAAGAGGAACTAGTGAAGGTTGAAGTAATCAGTTATAATGAGGGGTATAGGGTGCATATCTCGAAATATTTGGCGATATTTCCCAATAGCCACACAAAATATGATCAAGGTTTGATTGCATCCCAAAACCGCCACCTGGGTAGATATCCTATGTTTGGCCACTAAGTACCTCGGTCAAAGTGAAACATTTATATTTTTGGCCTAAAACAAGGGTCACAAACTGGATACCCTCACAAGAGTTGGGTGACTCAAGTAGGGATGCGCAGAAAAATCGGACCTCAGCCTTCGACCTTCATGGGTATCTCCATGTCTTATGGTATAGGAACACTTGACTTGGAGGTTTTTAAGGATCCTGTAATGTCCCCCACCTCTTAGAGAGGTAATGAGGAGACTCAGTGGCTTGGGCACCCCCACTAGGTCATAGTCTCACACTGAAGGGGGGGAAAAGTCAAGAAGTTAAAAGTTATATTTTTAAGTTGACTTAAGAAAGGAAAA
>ML794015.1:326834-338585 GCA_009831015.1 Picea engelmannii
GTCAGATCTTTGCTTGTGCTTCTACATCTTGAATATATTGTGATCTCCATGTGTTGATGAATCTTGTATGCACTTAATAACTCAATAAATTAGTAGTAGTTAGTGATTCCAAGAAAGAATTTGGTTTGGGATCATTACAGATCCCTATTCTCAACTTCTATTGTTTCAAAATGTGAGAACCTGATAACGGGGGGTTATTTGGATGTCTGCCCCCAAGATCCTACCTAGACTAAAAAAATTATTTAGGCACCTCTTGTGGAGGAAAATTTATTGTGTTTTTAGAAAAAATTTAGATGGAGTGGTTTGAGAGGTTGGGGTCATGGACCAACCTCGTTTGAATTAAATTGGTGTGGATAATTTTTAAAGAAGTAGTCGGATCTTTTGAGGTTCCTTTGAAGTACTTTTTGAGTACAAAAAAGAAAGCCTATTTCGACCTCCACTATTATAATATAAATTGTTTGTGTGATGAGTGGATTTGTCTGCAAGAAAGTGAAAAGTGTGAAAAATATTTTTAATAAGTTAAATGTAAGATTGTAGCATGTGGACTTCGTGTGGTCCTTACAAATATTCTTACCTAGCTTACTATGTTTCTTTGTTACAACCTTGTGGAATATTTAAAGCCCTAGAGAAATAGCAATGTGGACATATGGGTCCTTACTTGATCCTTTAAACTCCCTAGAATGTTGTCTATACTAAGAAAGATTTTGAAACTATCCTGGGATTGTAGACATGTGGGCATGTATGGGCCCGTTACTTGATCTTTTAAACTTTCCTAGAGTTTTGTCTAGAATAAGAAAGATTTTTGAAACTATCCTAAGATTGCAAACATGTGGGTGTGTATGGGCCCTATGGGCCCTTACAAAGATTTAAGATGATTTCCCAAAACTAAGAGGTACCCTAGGGGGGTTTTGTCCTCTCCTAATGATTTTTTAAGGGAGATGAAATTTCATTTCAACCACCTTTTTTGATTCCCGAGATCACACTTGGGTATGGGGGAAGAGAATACTTGAGAGTTAAAATTGATTTCTAGTCCCAAATTAGCTGATTTGTATTTGAAAAAGCACTAACTTTAACTCAAAGTTCTAAATGCCAAATGAGCCATCCATGTGGAAACAAAGAAAAGAGAAGAATTGTGATTCTTTTTACCCCTATGTGCTTATGTTAGCTAACCTTCCTTATGAGAAAGGACTCTAAGTGAAGTTTGATTGATTTACAAAATGAAGGAAATTAAAATTTGAAGGTAAGGGGCCCTCAAACCACTGATAAAAATCCTTACAATTTGCAAAAACTAAACTTATACGTGGGTTGTAGTTCTGACAGTCACTCTAAGCATGCAAAGTGTGCACAATGCATGGAGTTTTGAATGTTTTCATGCGCACACAGCACAGAGTGCGCAGAATGTGCATCTATGTGCCTCGAAATCCATGCACTTCCTGTCACGCGTCAAGAAAGAAATTTCAAAATGAAATTCTCTTTCCTTAACTCTGAATTCTAATTTTGGAAGACTGAATTAGGTCGTTTTTGGTACCTGCATATCCAAACAATTAGAAATAAGTTCTCTCAAGACTTAAATAGGGAGTAATTTGATTCACAATCTCCAGTATGGTCATCAATCTGTTGTGTTGGTTTTGTCACATGGGTGAGAAAAAACACAACACTTACTTTCCTAGTTAAGTTAGTGAAACAAGACAAAGGTTTGTGAGTTGATTAGATAACCAAATACACATGAAACAAGGAAATAAAACTAAAAACAAAGAGAAATAAATGTTACAGAAGCTTGCAAGAACTAGAACCATGAAAAACAAAGAATGACAATCATATAGATACCAATGGATCAATGTATTGATAGGCTAGCACCGTAGAGAAAGGCAGGGACTTATGAATCCCCTCTTCCTCCTTGGGAGGGCTCTTGAGCTCCATAATAGAGATATCTTCTCTTCATACAATGGAAAATAACAATGGTGAAGAAATACAATGCCAATCCTCTCAAGAGGTGAGTGGAATGGCCTTTGCTATAGTGCTTGAATGATTCAAAGAGGAAAGAGGATTCTCTAAGAAGAATTTTTGCAGCATAACAATAGCTTGAAGTTATTATTTTTCTAGCACACCCATGCAACATATTTATAGTGTCCATCCATGGCAGGATACAATTGGTTCATAGTGTGAACAAGGGGTCTTTTAGGGTACTTCCAAGCCCTTGACCAGCCTCCAAGCTAGATTTCACTCAGATCTGAGTATCAAATCGTGTTGGGGGTCATACTGGAAGTGGTTGAGAGGTCGAAAAGATTCATAAATGCGTCGTTCATGAGAAGTGCACAGATTTTCTCGTAGATAGTCATGCATCTTACACATTCTGCACACAGTGCGCGCTTAGGGTTGTATTAGCCTACGCATAATGCGCACACTTCCTTTGGTGAATTTGCGCCCTTTAATTTTTGAACCCAGTGTATAGATTTATTCCTTTTTTATGGATTTTGATGTTGTAGATGTACTAATTGTTGTTGGCATTGATGTCTTTCTTTAACCATTGTATGCAATGCTACGAACAATTTTTTAGTGATAGCAATTACAATCTCATCCCCTTATTTTTGCACTGTCCTCAGTGCAACTTATTTATACATGTACAATTCAAATTCTTCATAAAGCTCCAAGATTTAGATATTGGAATCTTGTTATCCATCTGGTGCTCTGCTTTCAAGCACCAATTCTGGTAGTCATACTGCAATTGGAAGTCAATTGTTCTATTCCATAGAGTTGCTTTAGTAAAAGAATTCAAATCATTATTATTTATTATCTGCTTCAATTAAACCTCATTGAAAGCACCAACTAGTTGCAGATCCTTGATGTTCCACCCAGCTTTAGATATCACCGTTGTTAAATTCTCAGCAGTGTATCATCCCTGAGTAGGGCTATGTATCCATTAGGGAAATGGCTTCTCAAGATAACCAATGTCCACAATTATACCAACATGGTCTAGGCTAAGGTACCAACCTCAGCAGCTCTCCAACCAATGGTCTCTCACTCTTGACATGCATGTCCCACCCCAAGAAGTATACACCTTCATTGTCCAACAGTCCATCGATTGTTCCACTTCCCTTCTAGGGCTTCAACAACAAGTCAGATCAGGAATTCTTAGAGCACCGTGGCTCCAGGAGTTCCAACTTCCCTCAGAGCTCTCCAATAATCATATTTCCCCAGAGATACTCTTCGAAATCATCATTCCAACTTTAATCAATAGTTTCTCATATGTATCACACACATACAGCTTTCATGAGAGAACATAAAAGAATTCATTTAAAACTCAACTTATCTCAAAATATGAAATTCAATTTCATAATTTTCCATTGTTGTGGAAAAAATAGGAAGGTAATCTTCTTTGTAGTTTTTAGCAAGAACCCTATTGATTACCAGTTTTCCTGTAATGCTTTCATCTAGCATTCAGCCAACAGATTGTCAGTATTTCCTGTGCATCATATTTTCATTGTAATATGTACAAAACTTGCGAAATGATTTCAAATTTTCCTACACCTAGCAATCCAATCACAACTACCAAATAATTTATTAAATATAGAATGGATTATCATTCTATGCATAAGCATGTTCATAATATATATCACTAAGTGCATTACTTTAATTTTAGAACAGTAAATGTTTTGTAGAAAATATTCATGTGACTACTTGACTTGCAACTTCCCTGTTGTAATTCCTAACAACTCCTGAAATGTTCTCAACTTCATGAGTTAGCAACATTTCAGTCGTCAGTATAATTATTTTCATGCAATAATATATATGCATGCACTCACAAAACACATTCAGAAAAATGCATTTAAGTATACAATTGTATCATGTATGAGTGCAACTTTGCCACTTACTAGGCATGAGTGCCACTCTCAACGCATATCTATTCAATGCACCTTTGCATTGAATTTCAGGATGCTCTATATCTAATTCATGTATCTCACCATCCATTAATTGGAAATCTGGCCAATTTCTTGACACATTCTTCACACACTTCCCACTGTCTTCCCGATTATTTGGATTCCTTCCTTTTCGACCCGAACACTACACCAAGAATATAATTATGTGGTGTTCATTAGTGTTAGCAAAAATGTTGCAGTCCAAGCTTCATTTAAAGTAGGAAGCTCAGTGGTATTTGTGTGGTAAGGAACCTTTCCATATCCATACCTTTCCATATCCAACCATGTCATAGTCTCATACATGACTAGTTTTACTAGCATCCAATCTTATAACAAGTTTTAAACTTTTAATTCTTTGGTTATTACCTCATAACCAAATTATCATGACATGCTACTATGTCAGTGTGTGCATCCAAAATATAAGAAGCTTTGAATTAATACAGGCATCAAGCCTTTACCACATCCAATGGTATGCCTTCAAATAATATAATCTTGTGATTTTGATAAAATAACTCTGACTGAGGAAATTCTTACCTAAATTCCCCTCGGCAATTATGTAATAAGAGTAATTAAATATCATACCTGCATGACTGCCACTAAATGAATTTGATGCTACCTGAATTTGATGCTGCATGAATTTGATGCCACCTTTCAGGACTGAACTTCTTCATCCATTTCCTAAATTAGTACTTTAGTACTTGAGGTTTCTTGTACCCTTCTCTTCTCTTTGCCCACTCGTCTCAAACTAGACTTGCATAGTCAATATCCAGTGTATTGCAAGGATGCACATATGTCTCCTTCCCTAGCTGCATAGAATTAACTGGAAATAATCATTACTACTTTTAATTTACCATTGTAATTTCAAGTGATGCTACCAATCTCTGGAAATGTCACTCATGGCTCTATTCCCCTTAATATGGATTCATGTCAGGCACCATCTCTTTTTCATTCCAATCCATGTGTAGAACCATTTTTGTCTTTGGGGTTCCTTACTGATTCGTCATTAGAAATTACTTTTTACTCTTAAGTCATTCTTGACCTGACTTCTTCATATTTGAATCCCTTTGGATTGACAATCCGACGTACTATGGCGATGCACTGATTCCTTTGGAATGTATTCAACATCCCTCTTTATTATTGTCATAGCTCTTGAGTGCTATAATGGACTCAAATATCTTGGAATTCACCCAATGGTATTCTTTTCCACTATCTTTGAGTTACTCTTGGAACTTATTCAATTTTGGAATGAACTGAGATTTACGTAATGCCTTCCCCAGAGTATGGCTATAAACCTCTAGAACCAATATTCACATGATGCATTTCTTATGAATCTTCTCTCATTTCTTTAGTGTGCACACACCTACATTACTTCACCCTAAATTTTATCATACAACCATGCTTCCTTTGCTTACTCTGTTAGCAATAATGGAGGTGCTACCCCCAAAACTATAGGCCTGATCCTTGCAATATTATATCTTATTTCCATGTATAAACGTTGTCTTCCTTTATCAGAATACTAGCATCCTGATATATCAATCTGCATAAAACAGATCTTTCCACAATGTACCTTTTTACCTTATCATTCTTTAGTCTTAACCCTTTTATCATCTTGTGAGAGATTCTTGTCGTAGCACCCTTTTCTCAAGTACCTTTGTCCCTTCTTGATATCAAGTCCAAATTCTTTTACTCTACATCCCCAAATGGTATGCATATTTGTCATGCATTCATATTAGCTTGATTTTTACTTCATGATCTCTTCTTCCATTATCTTAGAATATTCATGGACTTGAATCCTTCCAGGAATCCTTCCTTTTCTACTTTTCATACTTGCAACCCTATATCATGATGATATTGATTGTCAGCATTCCTTTATTACTTGTATTTCTCTGATCCAACTACTACCTAATCGAATTCCATTTCCATTGATGCCAAATTTTGATGATCTTCATACCCTGCTTCCATTGTGCACATTGTTAGCACTAATAGATGTGCTACCTCCAATCTATAGGACTAATCATTGTGTCTCTTCTATCTGCAAACATCTCTAGCACCTTTTTATGGGAACCTCTTTTCAAATTTTTCATGAACTTCGCTTAGATACAAATCCGCTGCTAACTCATCCCACAGTTAGAGAAACCCGATTTATCTTAAGGTTCTATAAACTCTTAACATGGTGCCTAGGATTGATCCGCTCTTATTTCACCTATCATCCTGTAGCGTCCCCATCCACCAACAGGTCAGGAACCGCTACTCCTAAGACATTTATCCTTTCTCTGATACCAATTCGTGACATTCTCGGCCTTAAACCAACAGGCCAGGCCAGGCCACCGAATAACTTTCATGCTTTGATACCATTCTGTAGCGTCCCTAGGAGGGATGATTTTAAGGATGGAATTTTATTTTAAAATGTAGAAACCTTGGAGAATATTACTAATCCTTCATATTGCAACTATAAATGATTAGCGATATTTTTGTAAAAATATTCAAATTTCTAAGGATTTTATATAGTTTTTACAAATTTTTGGCGATTTTTAAGGTAAAATAATTTTATCCTATATAATTTGGGCGAATCATTTTTAAAATAGTGAATCTCGTTTTTGGAAAAACCATGGAAAATTAGCCCATGAGAAAAATTTAGCCCCTAAAATCATCCATGCTCCCCAACCTCCAACAGGTTGGGCAACATCACTTCCTGGACGTTTCTCTTAGCTCTGATACCAAGTTGTATTTATATGCATATCTATCTACTGCAATTTAACAGCTATAACATTTTGTTCATGTCACTATTCATGTAGAAACAACAATAAATCATACAAACAATATATGCATACAGACCACATATGCTAATAATACACGAATTAATGAGAAAATAGCAGTAAGCCTACACATATAATATATATGATATATCCAAGAATTACTCATCAATTATAACACATGTACAATTAAACAACATACAAACAACAGAGATGTGGTAGTTATCTTTCAATAGATGACCACCAACTGCGTACAGACCTTCCACAAACCTCCCATCCTTATACCATGTTGCTCATCACTCTCAGCAATGGGCCACCCCTGAGCTGGGACTAAACTCCACGGGTAAGGGATTCCTAGGCTCGGAAAGGACAATAGGAAAGTAACATAGAACAATAGGAAGGAGTATCTCTCAGGAGCCATCTCACACTAACAACCGACCGCCTCTCATTCCCCACATTCCTATCCCACCCCAGGAAGTGTGCCCCTTCTCTGCTCAACAGTCCTTCAGCTGCCCCACTTCCCTTCTAGGGCTTCAGCAATATGCCAGATAGGAATTCTTTGAGAAATGTAGTTGTCATTGGGCTCCCTCTAGGAAAATCACTTCCCCAACAACCTCTCTCACCTGGAGAGAGTTTCTTACAGGCCTGACAACCTGATTCTTCAGTCCACGGGCTTGAAAACCTACCTCTTCAAACACACAAGCCTGAAAACCTACTTCTTCAGTCCATCTCCTAATTCAACAACAAAGCTCAGTATGAAACATATGATGATAACAAGCTATGCTCAGACAAGGAACTTTGTGAGATGTAACATCAAATCGTTAAGACACAACATGACTCAGGAAATAGGGTTAAATAAGGAAGGTGGCATATTTCTAGAGAATCATGAAGGTCACAAGAATGGTAAGGGAACATGAGAACAGTGAGGGAACGTGAGACTTGTGAAGCCACCCAGAATGGGAAGCGATGTAATGATCCCAAGCCATTATGCAAGGATCATCATTGTTTTGGTGTCTTTTAAAAACTTTTTCTGAATGAGGTATTTCATCAAACACTTTGTTGATCTACCGTTTAGATGTGTTTATATGTGTGTATGCAGCAAATAACAGAAATAGATAACCATGGAACATACCTCAACCATATGCAATAAATAGACAACACAAAACATCTCAATTCTTCTTTATTCATAAAATAGAGAAACCTGCTACAATGAAGATGCCGATCTGGAATGCTCAATAGATAGCCAAGAAGATAGACAATAGATAAGAGCTGCTACAAAATTCTCCCGCTAATACAAAAGATGCCTCCAAAGGTTTAATAAGAAATGAAGATCAATACAAGCAGATCTGAATGCCAAACTCTCCAGCTGAAGAATGCCACGCTCCAATAGAAGGATGAAACCCTCAATAACTCGGCCTTGCTTCCAAAAGTGTCCAATCACCCTAATAAATATGCCAACTGATAGATCGGGTGATGGTAAGAACAACCCAGGTGACCGAATCTCCAATATCCCTCTCAATCTCTGTAGATCTGAAATCCCCCACTGAATGGTGTGCCCCACTAGATGACTGAAACCCTAGATAATTCGGCCTTGCTGAAGGAGGCCTCCAAATGCTCCGAAACTCTCCATAAATATAGATCGGGACACTGCAAGTCACTAGGTAAAGTCTCAGGGTCAGATCTGAAGTGTAACCCCTCCAAACGGACTAGATCTGGATCTCAAAAATGCCCTCCTTCTCTTCAATTCGCCCCAGAGCCATAAAACTATCTCAGAAAGCACTAGATCTGATTTCCAAGGCCCTACAATGAAAACCCAAGTGATAGAATCCTCAACGGCCCTGCCAATCTCCTACAACGAATCTCTCTCCAAAGATGGTGCACCCCTCTTGCTGGAATCCCTCAACTGGTGCACCCTCTCTCTATTTGCACATGAAACTGATGTAGAATCCTCCTGCAACTGAGTAGATCTGGAACTAGAATGATGTGGGAGAGTATTGCATCTCCGAGACCAAGCTTGGGACAAGATAGGTGGAATCTTTCACCACCGAATCGTCCTCTAGGGTTTGTTATGTCTAAACCCTCAAAACCCCTAATATTGGGCTCACTAGCTAGAAGCCAGAAATCAAAATAAGATCATACATGAATGAATGAGAAGAGGCCCTTGTCTTTCCTTTATACTTTTTGGCTCACCTTGTCCCTCCAAAGTGACTTTCATTTTATTAATATTTAATTAATTAATTAAATCACTTTAATTAATTAATTAACCTTTTTACCTTTGAAAAGCTCCTTATCTCTCCTTGTGGCTTCCCTGGCCACTGAAAGTCACTTCTAGCCATCCCATCCTGTAGGGTTTCTCCTTCTGATTCCAATGAGCTATTACACTAAGAGGTTCCTCCAAGTAATGTGCCCAAAATGACCTCTTAAGTGAATTCCATTAACTTATAGCTTAAAATAGTCAAAATCATGGAAATCGTCGGAATGCAACGAAACCAAAGCCAACCTGTGAGGAATGGCTCATAATGATAGAATATGATCATCGATACAATATGGACCCCACAATGCCTCTCAAATACCCCTTTACTCGCTATAACATCCATCTGGCTACTCTGGTCATCATAAATCTCTACACTGTGATGATGTCCCAAAGTGGGGACATTACAGTCCTCCCTGCTAGAAAATTGCTTGTCCTCAAGCAATAACCAAACCATATCGAATAAAATACCAGGATCCCATGTCCATCTGTGGGATACATAGTAGAACCCATCCAAAGATGAACAATAGTACACTCCACCCCCTGGATCCCATATCAGGAAATGAACTGCAATACTCTACGATGCATAGTCCTGAAAGATATCAACCCTATGAACCTCTTGCACATGACACATGGCCTCATATCTGAATGAGTCCATCCTCCAAATCTCTACCAAGATCCACATAGCCTCCATCAACTGCACATGTTGATGCCCGACTGAGGTGATGCAAGACCTCTGTGAGGCACCCGCAACCGATGCACTCCTCTCAACACTAAAGATCAATGGAAAGTTAGAGTAACTTTCCCCTGCCATGGTCCACTCTCCCATGTCGGTCAATGAACTGCTCAATCCTACAATCCCTGGGTCCCATGATAACCTCTATCGAAGATCCTCATGCTAACACTGCACTACTCTGACCATGACTATCTGCCCCCCGAATACATCATGAATCCTCCTCTCCTGGATCCTCAATCTGAAACACCTATGACCACTAGACCTGTTGTCCGGAAACTGTATCTGTAAAGGTATCTCTATAGAAGAAGTACCTGTCCAAACATCTCCATTCCCTATCATGATGATCAAGCAGAAGGAAAGGTCTCGCCCCATAGGACAAGTACCTGCAGACCCACTCCAACCCAACCCAAGGTGGAGTGTGTGACTCCCTGGTGCAACCTGGATCATCATGTAGTCAGATATCCTGCTAGCCAAATGAACCCCCAGATCCCATGGTAAAGTTGGAATTTTATCACTTCCAACCTCCTCTAACTGCTCCTGTGTGAGACTGATCACTGTCAGGAGCCCTCTGTGCTGATCTTCTATCCTTCTCATGCTGTTGTCAATGATAAATGTGTCGAAAAAGGATAGCAGACATATCTGCAGCTGACTGTAGGACTGGAAGGCGTCACATGATTTTGTCAATCCCAAGGATTCGACCAGAAGCTCGTCCATCGGTATCCACGATCGATGCTCTCCTGTGGTCATCACCGAATCTCCACCATCCAGTACAACTAGAAGTAACTCCTCCAACTGCTGCTCAACCAATCTCCATCTCTCATCTCCCATGCAACTGCTGAAATGGTGAAAGTGATCTCTCATAACTAGGTGCTGCTACAAAGGAGTGACACCTGCAAGCTCCCCTAGGTGTGTCTCCTCCCTGCAAGGAACTATACCCCTCTGAATCCCACCGTACATCTCGACATGTCTCTGTGAGCTATCACTCATCACCGTATGCTCCGACATACCCATGTCACCCCCCATAGACTCATGTTGTCTCATAGATCCTGGGCGTACTGCTGGATCAACCTCTACATGGAGGCCACCCGCTCTCGGAAGACAAATGGAAGTGTCATCCATCATCTGATGCTCCCCTACTATATCATCAACGTCTCCTAGAAATGTGACTGAATGATAAATCTGATTGTCCACTAGGATAGATGAAGTGAATCTATGACGGATCTCCTCAAGAGACTCATCTAATCTAGACTCTGATTCTTGAGGGGTTGTCTGTGTGCCTCCCAAGAATCCTCGAGTGCTCTCCAACTCCTAAGTGAGTTGGACCATCTCCAACACCTGCTCCCTCAAGGCTCGATAATACATCTCTCTCATCACCAGTAGGTAGTCCCTGTCTGTCAACAACTGCTGGAAGTCTGACCTCATCACAGACATTCTCTCTAAGAGAGTGTGAAAGTCACCTATGGAAAATGCCTCATCTAGGCTATCATGTGCCATGGATGCCCTCCAACAACAATTGGCCATCAGTGCCTGCATGTCATCAATGTGCCTGTTGGCTGCCATGATCATAGCCTCACTGGCTCTCAACTGTGCTACTAAGTGGTGTGGCTCCTAATCATGGTCATGCTGAGGTACCCCCTCATGCCTCTCACTACTAGTGCCATCGCTAACAACACTCTCTGCAGAAGATAAAGTGTTGGACTACCTGCTATCTACTATGCCACTAGGTCTGCCCATACGTAACTGCACATCATCCTCAACTGCTAGCTCCCTATGAGTCATACTATATCCAGTGTGAGCAGCTGTATCCTCCTGTGCACTCAACCTGTTACTATCATCTGTGCCTGGATCCCATATAGTTGTGTCCAGACACATGCTATGGTCATCCTGACTACTAAAGAGTGCATCCTCATTACTGCAGGCCGATCCTGGAAGTAAATGCTCCATCAACCTATCAACCTCTGCAATCTGCTCAACTAATGGAGTCTCTAATAACTGTGACTCAATCTCCTCTAGTTGATCTGTATGTGTAAGGTCCCCTGTCTGTACTCCCTGTATCTCCTCCTGGATCGGTGGATCTACATGTCCATGGTGTGC
>ML794015.1:340065-366045 GCA_009831015.1 Picea engelmannii
TGACTTTCATTTTATTAATATTTAATTAATTAATTAAATCACTTTAATTAATTAATTAACCTTTTTACCTTTGAAAAGCTCCTTATATCTCCTTGTGGCTTCCCTGGCCACTGAAAGTCACTTCTAGCCATCCCATCCTGTAGGGTTGCTCCTTCCGATTCCAATGAGCTATTACACTAAGAGGTTCCTCCAAGTAGTGTGCCCAAAATGACCTCTTCAGTGAATTCCATTGACTTATAGCTTAAAATAGTCAAAATCATGGAAATCGTCGGAATGCAACGAAACCAAAGCCAACCTGTGCGGAATGGCTCATAATGATGGAATATGATCATCGATACAAGATGGACCCCACAATGCCTCTCAAATACCCCTGTACTCGCTATAACATCCATCTGGCTACTCTGGTCATCATAAATCTCTACACTGTGATGATGTCCCAAAGTGGGGACATTACAAGCGAACTCCCAATGGGTTGGCTTTCCCAGTTATAAACTACATGTGACCAAGCTGACACATGTCTTCCTGAAGCTGCATGAGCTCCACTTAGCACATGTTCCTTTTCCCAGGAACTTAGGACAAAACAACTTATTTCAACCATAGCCCTTTTGGAAATAATAATATAATAGTATTCCTTTAGAGGTAAGCCTTTTAGCTTATCTCATGTTCCTAGACACTTAGCCCCTTCCCTTACCCTACCTAGTGGAGCTTAGTCCCCCATAACTCTTTATTCGTGGTCGGTCTACACGCAGTAATGTAATTTTATTAATGATATGAGTGTTTACGTATACAAAAATCAATCTCATTGGCCTTTAGAATCTATGCTCTCCAGCCTAATAAAAATATAAGTCTTCCAGCTTATAACACTTGGCTCACCAGCCTATAAAAATAATTACAATTCATTACGGGCTCGGCCTTGGGGTGTTACAATCCCCTCCCCTTATTTTTGCATTGTCCTCAGTGCAACTTATTTACACAACAACAAGGATATTTCCAAAATCTTAAAACAGATGTGGGTACTCTGCCCTCATAGCATATTCATGCTCCCATGTTGCATCCTCAGGATCGTACCAGGTCCACTGGACTTTTATAAGCCCTATGGCTCGATTTCAGAGTTGCTTGTTTTTCCAGTCCAATATATGCTTCGGATGCACCTGGAAAGCGCTTTATTGCTCCACCTAAATCACATTCTAATCAATAACATGATTAGAATCAAGTACATATTTATTAAGCAACGAGACATGAAACACATTATGTATAGACATAGATGCAGGTGTTGGCACAGGGGCAGACCCAGGGTTCAGCTCTAATAGTGCACCAACAAGCCCTAACTACTGGCCCTTTCTGCAACACCTACGAAGCAGATGTAGTCTCACCCGAAGTAGCAATAGGGGGTTGCAGGACACAGGTGTCTACAACCAGGGGAAATGCAAGGTGATTTCAAGGCAAAAACACACAACATCCTAGTTATTCTTTATCGTTCTTAAGCCTACTATGCAAACTATATCTCAGATCTAACACAATGACACAATAACAGTATAACAGAAAACAGAATAACACAGCATCAATCACACAAAACAACAAGATATACATAGTTCACCCTCTCCCTAGGGCTACATCCATAGAACTTTGTTTCTTGATATTATAGGAAAACATACAGTTCTATCTGCGCTCTTAGCATGCAGATCTCTCTCCTTCTCTCTCTCTTTCTCTCCCCTCCCTGCACACCCAACTGCATGGTTTATCTTCGTACCCAGCTGAAGATCTTACAACACAGACTGCTCTCACAACATAATACTTCTCTCTCAACAATAACAACAATCACCCATCATAACATAATCGACCCCATCCCAGGTCCTCTTGACCTTTATTTATACATCACAATGGCTCTCGGACAATCTTAGGCCGAAACCTAGGTGTCAAAACCCTAAATACCAAAACCCTAGGTCAACTTGACCCATGTTTTAAGGGCTTCTCCAACCTGTCTTTCCTTATTTCCTGCGAGGTGCTCCAAAGAATCCATTGGTGGATTTTTCCACTTGTTGAATTTTCCATGATCCATATTCCTTGCTTATCTATCTTCCTCGATCTCCCCATCTAACGTCTTTCTTTCTCTTACTTTGCTCTGTCTTTTCTTCTCTTTTAGCCACTTCGACCCAATCTCGATCAATGTTCTTTTCGTGCAGTTCGTACTTCACGCTTCTTTCCTTAATCTTTGCAACCTTCCATGACCAAGGGCCAACAGGCCCCCAACACTCACATGTGACTCATCCCGAGGCACTTCACGTATGAACCTTCTATTTTTATTCATCTTTAGACTGCGCGAGGCATCTTGTTCTTTCTGCTATGTCCCTTTCTTCCCTATGCAGACTGTCTTTTTTGTGTCTGGTACCCAATTTCAACTGCACCTGGCACCTAGGCCCATCTACTTCTACTTTTACTGAGGGCTGCGAGGCAGTTGGTTGTCATAGTACAATTTCAACTGGCTCCCATTCAGTAAACCTTCCTTCCACTCTCCATTCAGTGTCTTCAACTGCAAAAATCCTCCTTCTGTAACATATGAGACCTCAAATGGCCCAAGCCAATGTGTTTTGAACTTCCTTGGATGCTTCATGAACTTGTTGTCATATATCAATACCAGATCTCCTTGCTTAAAGGCTTTCTTCTTGATATGTATATCATGGTAAGCCTTCTCTCATTCCTTATGTACCTACTGATGGAATCCTGTAATAATTTTTTCTTATTCTAGTTCTACCAACTATGCAAGCCTCTCTTGAACAACACCAGTGTCATCCATATCTATGAATGATGCGATTCTAAGACTAGGAACCAAATATTCCATAGGGACAACTGCTTCTAGACCATAAACCAACGTAAAGGGAGTCTTCTTTGTCAGCTTATTGCAAGTAGTTCTATAGGCCCATAGTACTGTTGGTACTCTCAAATCCCAGTCGTCCCTGTTCAGACTGCAAATCTTCGTCAGCGTTGTCTCCAAGATCTTGTTGAAAGCTTCGACTGTCCCATGCGCTTGTGGATGGTAGGGAGTACTCTTATGATGGTGGACTTCAAATTCCTGAGTCAAATCTTCGATAGTCTTATTAATAAAGTGTGTACCTTTATCACTCAGTAGGTTCTTTGGGCATCCAAACCTAGTTATGATATCATCAAATATAAATCGTGCAATTGTAGTTTCACTACAGTCTTTCACTTCTCTTGCTTCTGCCCATCTGGTCAAATACTTTATTGCAGTGATTATGTATCTAGCTCATGTGCGCTTTCCCGGTGGGTTAATAGGTCCCATGAAATCAATGGCCCATTTCTAAAATGCATGTAAATTTATTTGTGGTGCTAAAGGCATCTCATCTCTTCTGGAAGGTTTCCCAACTCTCTGGCATACATCACAGGCTCTGTAGTATTCTTTAGCATCCTTATGTAAAGTAGGCCACCAGAGGCTAGCTCTAAGAACCTTCTGTGATGTTGCTTTCCCTGTTTAGTGTCCTCCTGTGATGCCTTCGTGTGCTTCTTCCAGAATCAATGGTCTATCTACCTCCATAACACATCTCCTCAAGATCTCATCAGGTCCCATCTTGTATAGTTGTCCAGCTATAAGTGAAAAATCTGCAGCACGAACTACCAGTTGTTTTTTCTGAATGATTGTATATTCATGAGGTGCCATTCTTATTGATAGGAACTGGACTATCTCGGTGAAGTGATCATCAACCTTTCTGATGGCTAGCAACTGTGCATCTGGTAGTGTATCCTCCAAACTAGTAGGTTCCTCTCCATGCTCCAACCTAGACAAGTGATCAGGTCCCTTATTCATTCTCCCTGGATTGACTACTATTTCAAATCATATTCCTGGAATAGTGGTAACCATCTTCATATCCTTCCCCCCAACACTGTCTTGTTGACTAGGTATTTCAATGCAGAGTGATTAGTGAACATCTTAAAATGTCCTCCCAACAAGTAGTGTTGAAACTTCTACAATGCGTACACCATGGCTAAACCTTCTCTCTCAGTGGTAGTGTAGTTTATCTTAGTTGTAGATAGCTTCCTACTAGCAAAGGCTAATGGATGGTCAATATCTCCTGCTCCTAGTTGTACTAACACTGCTCCTAGTGTAATAGATGAAGCATCGACATGCATGTGAAATTCCTTGCTCCAATCTGGGAAAACCAGAATAGGCGCGGTAACCATTTTCTGTTTCAGTGTGTTGAAGTTCTACTGGCATTATGTTGTCCATTGAAACTGACAATATTTATTTAATAACTTCTCCGTAGGTGTTGTAATCTGTGCACAGCCCTTAATGAACTTTATGTAGTATCTAGTATGTCCCAGCGTAGTGCGCAGTTGTCTGACTGAGGTAGGGGGGGTAGATCAACAATAATGGCAATCTTGGATGGATCTACCAACAACCTCTTCTTACACACAATATGCCCTAGCAACACTCCAAAGGGTGAAAAGAAGATGCACTTCTTCAGGTTCATGGAAATCTGACATTCCCTGCACTTATCCAACATTAGTATTAAACATTCAATATGTTTTGTAATAATCTAAAAACAGTCCAATCATCAAAATATGCTTCCAAAAATTTATGTAAAAACTCCTTGAATGCTTCGACCACCACCCTACAAAAGATGGTTGGTGCATTATTTAATCCAAAAGGCATCACTATGTACTGGTAGGATCCCCATTCTATTGCAAATGTGGTGTTGTGGCGGTCTTCCTTGGCAATCCTGATCTGGTGATAACCTGAAAATCCATCTGTGAAGGAGTAAACTTCCTGACCTCCTACATTATCTAACACTTCATCTGTAAATAGTGTAGGGAATGGGTCATGCAAACAGGCATCATTAAACTTCCTGAGATCTACACAGATCTTGATCTCTCCTGTCTTCTTATCTTGTGCCACCATAGGGATAATCCATTATGACTCTTCCATGGGTTCTATGATTCCTGCTTCCAACATCCTATCTAGTTCAATCTTCACTTTCTGATTATATTTGGGATTCAATATGTAGGGTCTCTGCTTAACTGGCCTAGCATCTGGCTTCAAGGGGATCTTCATCTCTCCCATGGGCCATTCTATGCCCTTCATATAAGTAAACTTGGTTGGGAACAAGTCATGATATTCATGTAGTAGTTCTGTGATATTCTTAATGGTGGCATCATCCCAGTAATCTCCAACATTAGCAAGCTTAGGTGCTTGCTCTGTTTCAATATTAACTTTCTTGATTTTGATCGGTTGTCCAATGAAAGGTAGTTCGACTCCTGGTCCTTCTACATATATTTGTCCTTATGTTTCTGCGATGTTCACATTCTTAGGATCATCATCTTCATCATCATTAATATTGTAACATCCTTGCAATTTCTGAAGAGGTTTAGTCCATTCATCCTCTTCTTGCTCAATAGGGAGGTTAGGTGCCTCCTCAAAGACTTTATGTCTTACAACTTGTAGAGCTTGATCTATTGAAGGGTACTGGTTTTCAAATGAAAATGTAGCTACAAATTTTTGAGTCATACCATACCAATCTGAAGTGGTGAGGCGCAGTTCTACTTGAAGATACCAATTGATAGGCGTTGTGTCCAGAGTGTTGATGAACTTATGCACCCATTTTTCTTGAGGAATTCTTCTCCAGGCCTCCTCACACACTCGCACATGGTCCTTCAGACATCTTTGACATGTGTATCGAATTTCACATTCTTCTACTTGTTCTGAAAAGCGCACTGCCATCAAAGTGCGACATTGCATCCAGTCTATGATGTTCTTTTTATGTGTCCCCCACCATATTGTTGGAGTTGCTTTCAAAGCCTCATCCAGTGCCAACAATCTCTGTTGTACTAGTACAATTTCTTCAAAATCTGATAATAATGTTTCTAAATTATTTAAACCATCAAATGTGGGCAGATTGTTTACTTTTGTGCCAATCCAGTGAACTTCCCTGGTCAATTTAGCACACCCCCGCATAGAGACTTCATACATTTTGTTCTGCCAATTCTCTAGTGCTTCTTCTGATTCTAATGAGCATGCATTGTCACTTCACCAGCTTAAATTCCCATCTATTGTAGGGCTAATGTAATCATGTTGTCTTGCTATCAATTTATATATATTCTCTAGCTCATATATGCGGTCTTCTTATCTTATGGGTCCTGTGTGTCTTCGACTTTCATCAGGATCCAGAGGTGCAATGACCCTAAGGCCATCACCTTCAAACGTCATTCTTATTTTCTTTAAGTCAACAAAAGTGGAATTGTTGAAAGCCCAATCAATGCCTAATAGCGCAGGATAAGGATAGCTATCATCAACTATCTCAATCACCTCGAAGTCCACAAATGTTCTTACCCCATCGATGTCCACAGGGACATGCTCCAGTCTCCCAAAGGGGCTTGCTGCCTGCTGATTAGCCATCCTAAGCCTGATAGGGGAGTAAATTAACTTAGGTTTTCCCATCAATGCTCAAGTATTCTTTGTCATAACATTGACTTCCGATCCTAAATCAAGGACCACATAATCTATATCATAATATCCAATCTGAGCATTAAGGTGTATTTCCTTATTCGTCCTTCTCTTTTTGGATACTTTATGTATTGCTCTATTCAGCAGAGGGTCTACCTTCCCTGGTTCATATTGTTGGATCAAGTGTTGTAGTCCTTGTATGGCTCTTTCATCCTTAATCAAATCAATGAATGTACACAAGAAACTAACAAGCTTGCTTACCTCTTTTCCTTCTCCCGGTGATGCAGACTGATTGAATTCCAGAGGCATCCCACATTCTCTCACTTCTAGTTGTGCCTTTGATAAAGAAACTTGATCTCCTCCAAATTCTCTTCTTGCCTCTTCAAATATATGCTTTTGTTTCCTTGGATCAAACTCTGATCTCTTCTCTGCAGTTCTTCTGACCCCTGATTCCTCTGTAGTCTTTGTTGGAGTCATCCTATCTTCTCCTGTAGAAGTGCCTCCTCTAGTGATAAAAATGACTCTAGGATCCACTCTGTGAGGTTCTACTGAGATTAATTGTACCTGTGGGTTTCCTCCTCGTCTCTCTTGAAGTTTGGCTAACAGCAGGGGACAATCTTCAATAACATGTTCAAATGAGTTGCAGTAGATGCAAGTGGTACAAGGGTTCTGAAAGTCCCTTTCCAAGTGACTTGGTTGTGCGCAGTTATAACAAATTATCTGACATCGACCTCGACCCATACCTCCTCCTCATTCTCTTCCTATGAATCCACCACGAGGGTTGAAGTTTCCTCTTCCTGGGGAGTTAAACTGCATAGAATTTCCTTCTTGCTGCACTTCGCCTTGAATTCTATATGTGTCTCTTGATCTTTCATGCAAGAGTTCATAATCCCTACAATATTTCTCATCATACCCCATAGATTTATAGAATGTGCAGTAAAGGTTGGTAGGTGTATGGACATATTTTTGCATGTAATATCATTCAACATGGCGATGTTTATTTCTACATACCTCACACCAAGGTAGATTAACCTGCTTCAAAGGGCTCGGAGCTCCTAAAGCCAAGTAATCATGGAATAGAGGACAGTGCTCCTTGTCATGGCCCTCCACTTTTTATCTAATACACCAAATATCTTCTCTTTTATCTTTTCCCTTATCCTTTTTCATATCTTCAACCTACAGTAATAAGCTAGCTAGCTGACTCAAAATTTGACTCATACTTGAGCTAGACTCTCCCATAGGGGATGATTCTAGTTTCATGGTGATCTCCAACGCCTCAGCTTGCGAAGCGATCTTCTATTGCATCAGAGGGACTCTGATGTGTGGTAAGAGGGCAACAATGAACAATTATTTATTATGTTCATCTAGAATATGAAAACTCAAATGACCTGTCAGGGTCTTAAACCTCTGATCAAACTCCCAAACAGGTTCAACTACTCTCTGCTTGATTTCTTTTAGCTTTGTAATGCACTGTGACTCCGACTTGGGTTTCTTGAATTCAAAAATCAGCGGAGTCTTAATGTCATTTAGAGGTTTAGGCTGTACAACTCCTTGGACAAATTTCATGTACCAGCTTAGTGCACGGTCTCTCAGAGTAGTAATAAAATGAGCTCTCTTAACAGCTTCGTCAGTGACATTCTTAATACTTCATACAGCTTCTCATAAGAACCAATGCTTATAAGGATCTTCAGATCCATCTCCCCTAAAGGTGGGTAACCTCATCTCATCTTCCATAGATCTTCCTAGGGTTCTTGACTAAGTATGCATTGAACCACTTGTACCAATGCTCTAAGTGCTCTAATAACTTAGGTTACTCTGGTTACTTAATGTTGCTAAAACAACAGGAGGAGTAATAGTACTTACTTTAACAGTCTGCGTAGTTCCTAAAGTTTCTGACTCTTCTCAATGAGGTTCTTTAGTCTTCCCTTCTTCTGTCCTAGAGGACTCTAAATGTTCCTTGTTTAGTAACTCTTCTTTGTCTCCACTGTAGAACCCTTCTTCCTGGGTTGGTGGTTTGTGATTCTACTCAAACAAGTTCACCAGAGGAACTTCTCTAAATGATCTCCCACTGCATGTGTGTCCAACCTCTATGTCATTGTCGTTGTCCGAGTTCTTGAACATTATCTCTTTAGTCCAACCAATTACTGTATCTTCAAGATGTTATTCTCATGCAATAGCATATTGATCTGCAACTTTAGAAAATGTAAAATTTTTCCTCTAGGTCCCTTAAAGAAATATCTCTCTACTTGGCTATATGATTATATTCTATCAATAACAAACTCAATAATGTACCCTCCAATGGTACTATCAAACCAATGATCGACTGCTCCTGACACGGTGTTATCAACTCTCTTTCCCTTCTTGATCAGCACCGACGTCTAAACCACAAGTGGTCTGAGTTTGATTTCAAACTGGGTATCTACTAATATGGCTAGCCACTCGTATAACTTTTTATGAATTCCTCCAAAGAAAATCTCATGTATATCGGTAAATATATACTTTCCCAACCAATCCTATCTGCTAAGATTAGGGTTCTTGTTCTAGGCTTCTACGAAGTCCTTTTCTTTTTCTTCTATCCACTTATGAATCTTTGTCTTTGATGGAAACCACCTTGCTATTCCCTCAAGAAGATCTCGGTCCCGACAACAGAACCATTTGTTGGCACAGGGGCAGACCCAGGGTTCAGCTCTAACAGCGCACCAACAAGCCCTAACTATTGGCCCTTTCAGCAACACCTGCGAAGCAGATGCACTCTTACCCGAAGTAGAGATAGGGGGTTGCATGACACATGTGTCTACAACCAGGAGAAATGCAAGGTGGGTTCAAGGAAACAACACACAACAACCTGGTTATTATTTATCATCCTTAAGCCTACTGCGTGAACTATATCTTAGATCTAACATAATGATGCAATAATAGTATAATAGAAAGCAGAAGAACACAAAATCAATCACACAAAACAACAAAATATATGCGGTTCACCCTCTCCCTAGGGCTACATCCATAGAACTATGTTTCTTGATATTATAGGAAAACATACAGTTCTATCTGCGCTCTTAGCTTGCATATCTCTCTCCTACTCTCTCTCTTTCTCTCCCCCCCCCCACGCACCCAGCTGCAGGGTTGATCTTTGCACCCAGTTGAATATCTTACAACACAGACTTCTCTCACAACACAATACTTCTCTCTCAACAATAACAACAATCACCCATCATAACATAATTGACCCCATCACAGGTCCTCTTGACCTTTATTTATACATTACAATGACTCTCGGACAATCTTAGGCCGAAACCTAGGTGTCAAAACCCTAAATACCAAAACCCTAGGTGTCTAAAACCCTAGGTCAACTTGAGCTGCGTTTTTAGGGCTTCGCCACCCTGTCTTTCCTTCTTTCCTGCAAGGTGCTCCAAAGCATCCATTGGTGGATTTTTCTACTTACTGAGTTGTCCATGATCCATCTTCCTTGTTGATCCGTCTTCCTAGATCTCCACATCCAACGGCTTGCTTTCTCTTACTTCGCTCCGTATTTTCTTCTCTTTTGTCCACTTCGACCCAATCTCAGTCAATGTGCTTTTCACGTAGTTCGTACTTTGAGCTTCTTTCCTTAATCTTCACAACTTTCCATGACCAAGGGCCAACAGCAGGGAATGCAAGAATTTATGCTACTAGACCAATCCTCTCTAGTATTTCAAACGGTCTACAATATCGAGATGCCAACTTGCAACCGTTTCCCAACTTTAGGGAGCATCTATTGGCCTTCACTTTTAAGAAAACATGATCACCCACTTTAAACTCCCTATGGGTTCTGCCATTGTCTGCATAGATTTTATGCCCGTCTTGGGCAGCTTTCAAATTTTGTTTAATCTTCAACATTTTCTCTTCCATCTCCTTGAGCAACTCTGGCCCAACCACTGCCCTATCAGCTGCGTTATCCCAGCTTACTGGGGCGTCGCACTTTCTGTCATAAAGTGCTTCAAACGGGCTCATCTTCAGTGATTCCTTATACCCATTGTTGTAGGAAAATTATACCAAGTGTATATAGTCTTCCCATTTAGATGGTTTTTCCATCACATGCATCCTTAGCATGTCCTCTATCACTTGGTTCACCCTTTCTGTTTTCCCGTCTGACTCAGGATGATATGTTGTGTTGAAGTTCAGCTTTGTTCTAAACCCCTTGAATAAACCCTTCCAAAACTTTGAGTTAAACTTTGGGTCTATGTCAAACACAATTGTCTTGGGTATGCCATGCAAGCATGCTACCTCCCTTATATAAATATCAGCAACATTATTTTCCTTGTGAGTAGTCTTCATACGAATAAAATGGGCAGCTTTAGTAAGCATGTCCACTACCACCATGATTGCATCATGTTGCTTGCTTATTCTGGGAAATCGCGTGATGAAATCCATTGTTATAACTTCCCATTTCCACTCAGGAATGGGTAATGGTTGTAGAAAACCTGCTAGGTGTGTATGTTCAGCCTTTACCTTTTGACATTCCAAGCATTTGGCAATAAAATCAGCAACTTCCTTCTTCATGCCTAGCCAATAATATTGGCTTTTGACTACTGATGTTGTTTTATGATATCCTAGGTGTCATGCATAAGGTACATTGTGCATTTATTTTAAAATCACACTCCTCAATTCAGTATAATTGGGTACATAAACTATGTTTATGTACAAGAGAATTCCATCAATTCCCAATTCATAATCCTCAACTTTATGTTGCATGTTACCTTGTTGTAATTTTGTTACCAATTCCATGTACTGTAAATATGATTTTGCAGCCTCTAAAATTTTTCCTTTAGTATCTGATTGGTACATGCTAATGGTTGTAGAATGCAACTCATGCACTCTTTTGTTGAGTGCATCAGACACTTTGTTCTCTTTCCCCTTGATATGCTTTATATCAAAGTCATACTCATAGAGGAATTCCAACCATCTGCTTTTCCTAGAATTTAAAGTAGGTTGATCAAACAAATACTTCAGACCATTATGGTCTATCCTCGGCTCAAAATTATTTCACATGAGGTAGTGCCTTCACTTCTTCAAAGCGTGCACTATGGCTTCCAACTCTAAATTATGAGTGGCATAGAGCCTTTCATGCTCTTTCAATTTTTTGGATTCGAAACATATTACAAATCCGTTCTGACTAAGGACTCCACCAAGTCCTTCTTTGCACGCGTCTGTGCAAACCATGAAATCCTCATTCACATTTTCAATCTTCAGAATTGGAGCACTAGTTAACAGTTTCTTCAATTGTTGGAATCTCGTTTCACATTCTTCTTTCCATTGAAACTTTTTCCCCTTCCTTTGCAAGGAAGTGATGGGATGAGTTATTCTCGAAAACCCCGCAATGAACCTTTTGTAGTAGCCAACAAGGCCCATGAAGGATATGAATTATGTCACATTCTTAGGTGTTTTCCACCCTTTAATGGCCTTAATCTTCTCAGGGTCCACTGTTATCCCTTCTTCAGATATGATATTCCCCAAATAGTGATTTTTTTTTATATAAAATGAGCACTTGCTCAATTTGGCATACAGTTGATGCTCCCTTAGCATTTTCAACACCATCCTCAAATGATGCTCATTCTATTCTTCCAACTTTGAATATACAAGGATGTCATCTAAAAAGACAATGACAAACTTGTCCAAATATTCTCGGAAAACACCATTCATTAGGCACATGAAAACAGCTGGTGCATTTGATAACCCAAATGGCACCAATGTGAACTCATAATGACCATAACTTGTCCTAAAGGTGGTCTTGTTGATGTATTCCTCTTTAATCCTTACCTGATGGTATCTTGACCTGAGATCTATCTTCAAAAATATTCTTGCATCCTTCAATTGATCGAAGAGGTCATCAATCCTTGGTAAGGGATACTTGTTCTGTATAGTTACATTATTCAACTGTCTGAAATCAATGCACAATATCAATGTCCCATATTTCTTCTTTACGAACAATACTGGGGCACCCCAAGGTGACACACTTGGGCGTATATACCCATTCTTCAGAAGTTCTTCAAGCTGCATTTGAAACTCTTTCAGTTCTGATGTACTCATTTTGTAAGGAGTCTTTGACACTGGAGTTTCTCCAGGAATTAAATTTATAGAGAAATCAATATCTCTCCTTGGGGGTAGTCCTGGTACCTCCTTGAACACATCTTCAAAATATTCCACGACTGTGTGATCCTCTAGACTTGGCTCCTTATCCTTAGATTCTTCCTTCATATGGGCTGCAATTATTTGACAACCTTTCTTGTAACACTTCTTTAGCTGCATTGCTGAAATTTCTTTGATAGTAACTGCTCTGGGAATTCCTTGGACTGTTCTCTAATTTCCTTCCTCATCTAGGCAAGTGAATGCCTTTTTATGACAATCTAGGATAGCATGATGTTGGTCCAACCAATCCATCCCAATTAGATAGTCATAGGAACCTAAAGGAAAGAAGTTCAGATCTGCCCTTGTGCTCATACCATTCATGTCTATAATACATGACTTAACCATCTCATTAACTTTTATTTTGGCTCTGGTAGACAGTTGCACCAACCAAGATTTTCCATGCTTGTTTCTTGGCAAATGCAAACATTCCACCATCTTAGGATCTATATAACTATGACTAGCTCGTAAATCAATTAAAATAGTAATGGTTCGGTTGTGGATCATACCTTCCACTTCAATCATATGTGACTGATACTCTGCTTGCTTGTTTTCCAGGGTTGCATAGATCTTGGGTACATTTCTTCCCATGTCCCCCATTGTTTCCACTCGTTGTACATTGTGAACAGCTCTTACTTTGTCAATTATGTGAGGACAATCTCTAAACATATGGTCTCATTTACAACCCTAACATTGAACAGGTGGTTGTCTTGGGTTTTGACCACCTGTATGAATCGTTCTGGGTTCTCTAGAAGTTGGTTGTCCCTGCAGATTATTTCTGAAGAATGGTGGATTAGCTCCCTTCTTCCTCTAATCCATATTGAATTTCTTCTTGTCTTCCCAAGAGTTTTGGAAAGTTGGCCTTGTTTTTTGTTGATCATATAGTCACTTAGCTCGCATTATGGTCTCCTCCAATGTTTTGGGATCATCATATTGTATTTTTCCACTTATGGATGATGGAAAACCACTCAAATACCTCTTAATCTTAATTGTTTCATCCTTGATGAAAAAAACATACTTCATAAATTATAAAAACCTTCTTTCATATTCATCTATCGTCATACTCCCAAGCTTGAGTTCAAAGAAATATTTCATTTTCTTGTCATAGTACCTCTTAGTCAAGTATTTATTTTCGAAATACTTCTTGAATTCCCTCCAAGTAACATTTTTCTCTTTAATGTGTTGCACCTGCACAAGTCGATCCCACCATATGGATGCCTTTCCTTTGAGTTGGTATATGGAAATTCTTCCCTCTGCATGAGAAGAATAATTATGCAATTGAAAATATTTTCTCATGCCTAGCAGCCAAGTCTCTGCATCTTCATCCTTCTTGTGTTCACCATCAAATGTAGGAGGTTTGATTTTGCTCATTTCTCCTCGTAGCTCATCCACCCCAGACCTCTTATGATTCCTGACAGGGGATAGACTTGAGTTGTTGTGTGTTGTCTTATTGGAATGCTTCGGGAAGTGACGGTGATGTCCGCTACCACTTCTTGATCTTCCTTTCTTCTCAGGAGACATGTGACTTCCTGATTTGCTTGAGCCACTCTCCTTATCCAATTTATTTTCTATTATTTCCAGGCTCTGCATCAAATTCATGTTGAAGTCTTCTTATTGCTCCCTATCTTTCTTAAGCCTTTCATTATCAGCCTAGTGAATTTGGACATCTTTTTGTAAAAAAAAAAATGATGAGCTTCATCATGCTCACTTATTTATTTTTCTCTTCTCCATGTACATTGGAGTTTGTTCCTTCAACTCCTAAGTGGACATCCATTCCTCTAACTTCATTCTCTGAACTATAAGCATCATGTGCCTCCTTCGTTTCTCTGTACCAAGGAGAAATTTGGTTCGGTTCTGTCAATTGTTAACTCTGCAAAATGTGCAGTCAACCGAAATTTTGTCAGGCTATCGAATTTTAATAATTTACTAGAATAAACCAATCTGATTCAACCAAAACACAATCTCATATTCCATTTCCAATGGAAATTGGTCGGTCAAGAACTCCTCGGGCTTCTATCTCTAAGCCCAGCTCTGTTCTGCAACAAATTTCGAGCACTAGCCCCTTTTCTTCATCCCTTAGTGAAAATTTGACCACGGCTGTGACCCAATGCTAATGGTTTGGGTGCTTATCCGGAGTCTTGAAACATCAGGCCCCCAAGCTTCAAAGGTTTCCCCTTTTTCTGCACCTCACAAACATTACAAAACAATGAACTGACAAATGCGCAAAGAACGACAAATATATGGTCCACATCCCTTGCTCAGATCTATGCCGAATCGGAGCTTTGGGGACTTCAGCTTCAGCAGTCCCTAGAGTACTTCCCTTACAACTCTCTCGGAGTGTCAAATTGGAGAAATCGCAAAGTAGGGTGGGTCAACGGTCCACGATTTTCCAGCATCCAATGGATGATACTTACTATGGAACTCTCAGCTTCAGAACTCTAGGACTTCAGAGCATTCGGGGCTTCGGGACTTCGGAGGATTTTACATATGCACATCCCAAAACTCTCAAAATTCTAATCTCCAAACACTTCCATGTCGCCTACGGTGATGTCATTACGTCACGTCACCTTGGTGCTACGAAAATTCAGGGATTTCCTCCTCCCCTTCCATCATGAATCATTTATTCTGGAGTGTCCAGTCTCCAAGCTTCACGATTTGGTGCCATGCATCCACCGTGACCATCAAGGGCCCCACCATCCATGCTCGAGAGGAGGGCCACATGGAGGAATATTAGAAGCGGACACGTGGCCCAATCAAATGGGTGACATGTGTCACGTTCTATCGGGCATTTCAATCATCCAAAGGTTCTTAACTCATTGACATGTGGCACACATTCCAGGTGTCCACATCATTCTTGGTGACATTAGCAAGCCACGTCACTTCGGGACCTCGAGCCTTCGGAATATTTTACACTTGCATAATCCAACGGTAAACACTTTTCCCTAGATCTACGGTGTAGATCCTCTCCATAACTTTGAAACTTTGGGCTTCAACCCCCCCTTTCTCTTATAACCCACAAATTTCTCTGAAGTTGTGAATTTCAAAGGACTTGCAGGTTAACCCTCCTACACCTTTCTTCTGATCTGACGGTTGTGAAGGATCCTCCTTCTCCCGAACAGATCATACGGCCCAACGTTGTGAGTCTTGTAATTTCTTTCTTTGTGGAAATTTCATAACCCGTTACACCTCTTGTGCTTCTGAACACAGTCCAAGTGTTCTATCAATGCCCTCCTAGCACTCTGTACATCAAAATTCTTTGGACCTTTACTCTGAATTCCTCGTTCATGGCCCATCCAGGTTCAGTGTTGAACCCATGGGCTCTGAACTTGAATTTTGTTCGTTTTGACAACAATTCCTTTCTGAAACTTTTGCTTCAAATTCCACTAAGATGGCCCATCCATGATTAGTGTTGGAACCTTGGCTCTGATACCATTTTGTAGTGCCCACATCCACCAACAGGTCAGGAAACACTACTCCAAAGATGTCTCTCCTTGCTCTAATACCAATTCGTGACATTCCCGACCTTAAACCAATAGGTCAGGCCATGCCACCAAATAAATTTCATGCTCTGATACCATTATGTAGTGTCCCCGGCCTCCAACAGGTCGGGAAACGTCACTTCCTAGACGTTTCTCTTAGCTCTGATACCAAGTTGTATTTATATGCATATCTATCTACTGCAATTTAACAACTATAAAATTATGTTCATGCTACTATTCATGCGGAAAAAACATTAAATCATATAGAAAATATATGTATACAGAACACATAGGCTAATAATACACAGATTAATGTGGAAATAGTAGTAATCCTACACATATAGCATATATGATATATCTAGGCATTACTCATCAATTATAACACATGTACAATTACACAACATACAAACAACAGAGATTTGGTACTTATCTTTCAATAGATGACCACCAACTGTGTGCAGACCTTCCATGAACCTCCCAGCCTTAGACCACGCTACTCATCACTCTCAACAGTGGGTCCCCCCGAGCTGCGAATATACTCCATCGGGCAAGGGATTCCTAAGCTCAGCAAGGAAAATAGGAAAGTCACACAGAACAACAAGAAGGATTATCTCCCAAGAGCCATCTCACACTAACTTCCTACATCCTCTCATTCCCCACATGTTAGTCCCAACCCAGGAAGTGTTCCCCTTCTCTGTTCAATAGTCCTTCGGCTGCCCCACTTCCCTTGTAGGGCTTCAGCAACAGGTCGGGCAGGAATTCTCTGAGCACTGTAGTTGTCATTGGGCTCCCTCTGGGAAAATCACTTCCCCAACAACCTCTCTCACCTGGAGAGAGTTTCTTACAGGCCTGACAACCCACCTCTTCAAATCCACATGCCTAAAAACCTGCCTCTTCAAACCCACAGGCATGACAACCTGTTTCTTCATTCCATCTCCTAAGTTAGTGCCAGTAAGGTGATGGCAACAACAAATCTCATTATGGAATAGATGATGGCAGCAAGCCACGCTCAATCAAGGAACTGTGTGGGCTATAACAGCCAACCGTTAAGACACATAATGGCTCAGGAAATACAGGGTGTGCCAGGATTCACAGGAGATACATAGGATAACTCAAAATAAGACTGCAGGTTCCCAAGGTGTGTACTTGTTCAGAGGTCAATGATGGAGAATGGTTCAATGCGTGAATCAGGGGTTAAATCAGGAAGGTGGGAGATTTGTAGATAATCATGAAGGTTCCCAGAATGGCCAGGGAACACGAGAATAGTGAGGGAACATGAGACTTACGAAGCCACCCAGAATGGGAAGTGAACCCCCAACGAGCTGGATTTACCAGCTATAAGCTGCATGCGCCCAGGTTTACACATGTCTTTCTGAAGCTTCATGAGCTCCACTTAGAACTCATTCCTTTTCCCAAGAACTTAGGAAAACACAGCTTATGTCAACCATAGCCCTTTTGGAAATAATAATATAATATTATTCCTTTAGAGGTAATACTTTTAGCTTAGCCCTTGTTCCTAGAAATGTATCCCCTTCCCTTACCCTACCTAGTGGAGCTTAGTCCCCCATAACTCTTTCTCTGTGGTCGGTCTACACGCAGTGATGTAATTTTATTAATGATATGAGTGTTTACATATATAGAAATCAGGCTCATTGGCCTTAAGCATCTAGGCTCTCTGGCCTAATAAACATATAAGTCTTCCAGCTTATAACACTTGTCTCACCAACCTATAAACATAATTACAATTTAGCAGGGCTTGGCCTTGGGGTGTTACAGGGCCCTTTTTCTACAGGACCAATCCACATGATTCGGTATTTATCACAGAGGAGCTAAAATTTGTTAACTCATGTGTCTGAGAGCTATGATTTTGGCTCTATTCCTTGTCTGCTAATCAACGGTTATCATTCATTGGTGGGTGATATGATGGTCGGTGTAGCTTACTTTGTGATCACGATATTATTCATATTTCATCTTTCAGTAGGATCATCAATTTGAATGTAGAATTATATCAAGCTTCCTCTCTAGAGTTCTCATTTTCATCGTTTACATACAATTTCACAAGCTTGTAGTCCTTTCTTTGTATGGATTAAATTTTGAGACCATCCTTACCATTTTTTATACATATCCTAACAATCAAAACCCCATGGGCTTCCTTCCTAAGCCCTTTTATTTTTTTTAACATGGTTTTCGGGCACTACCCCCTTCTTCTTCAACACCCAAACTCATATAACCAGGGCTATGACCAAGCACCAATTGTTAAGCTCTTATTCTGTGCTTCGGGCCTCTGAGCTCCAGAACTTTGGGGCCTTAGAGGATCTACCCCTATTTCCATGCACCTTCCTTGAACATCGATTATCCGAATACTCGGAGGATGTACCAATCAACGGTCGTTACACCTCATTTAAATCTACAATGGATCAAGGCTCCGGGATTCCGGTCTTCGGCAGTTTCTAGAGTGCATCCAACAATTCTCTCGAACCGCTGAATTGGAGAAACTATGAAGGATAGTGGATCTATGGTCCACATTATCTGCTTGGATCAATGGTGGATAGGAGCTCTGAAAATCTAGGCTTCTCTAAAAAATAAAAAACACTTCGCTACCAATCTCGTGAAGTGTCGACCCACAGGAGATTACCTCTCTTGCCTCCACGTGTCATCTATGATCAACGGTCATGATGGAATCTAACCTTCAAGACTCCTTAAGTCCTTGAATGTAACAATTATGCAATGCAATCCCTCGGAGTACCACTCCTCTAGACTATGTAATATGGCACCACACGTCCTCTGTGATCAACGGTCGCGATGGACTCTGGCCTTCAGGCCTCCGAAAGTCCTCGACCACAACTTCATATGCCTTGAATTCTCCGGACCACGGGATCTACCATTTTGTATCCCATCCCGTTGGATGGCGAGGATTTACTCTGATCTTCAGAGCTTTGGGACGCTTCATACTTAACAATTCTTGACCAAATTCCTCCAGAGTGCCAAGTCTCCGGACTGTAGGATCTAACGCCATGTGGTAGAACACTAGAAGTGGACACATGGCCCAATTCGATGGGTGACACATGTCAATATCTAAATGGAAAATCAGCCCTTCAAAAGCAGGTAGCACACCGAAATGGGGCACGTACCATGTGTGTCCACGTCACCCCTAGGTGATGTCACTGCCATGTCACTTTGAAACTTTGAGACTTTGGAGGTCCGGAAGTTCTTCCAACAATTTTCCCCCGAACGTTGAACTCTCGAACTTCTTAGCCTTCCGGGGCCCACAAAGTACAGTTGTCACTAATCAAAGTGGTGACACATGGCCCCATAGTCGAGTGACACATGTCAAGTTCCAACCGATCCTAGGGTCCTGTGAAAAGTAAGGAAATGAGTGACACATGGAAAACCTAGGTAGGTCCACGTCATCCCTAGGTGACATCATTGCCATGTCACTTCATAACTTCGAGACTTTAGAGGGTTTCACTGTCGAACACCCCACAACCCCCAGACTGTCGAACTCTTTTCATAGCTTAATCTACGAACACGTGTCCCTATAATGGATGGTCCAAATTGATTATGTACTTCGGGACTTCGGGGCTCTAAGACTTCATCAGTCTTCTCTGGTTATATTTTTAAAACGGTTGGATGGATGAAGTCTGAAGGACTTTGGTGCTTAACCTCTGCACACCTTCTCTGGATCCCACGTTTGTGAGGGGTTTGTCCCTTCCCGAATTAATCCAATGGCATAAATTTAATTTTCGCATTTTTGAGCCCACGGTTACTGCGGCCTCTTTCTCTGCTGCCATTTCTTAAACCACTAAACCTCCTGGGATTCAAAACATAGCCAAGGTATTCCCTTGGCACTCAGGAATACTCTTAACTTTGAATGTTGTCTCTCTCGACAACAATTCCTTCTAAACCTTTGCTTCTATCTCCACTTATATGGCCAAATTTAGGCTCGGTGTTGAAACCATGGGATCTGGTACCAATTTGTAATATCCCTGTCCACCCAGCTCAGACCATGCTACGACAACTCTGCTCTGTTCAAGATCTGATACCAATTTGTAACGTCCCCAAGCCCAATACCAAGCCGGGGAAGAAGAGACTCCACTACGTCAAAACCAAAATGGTCTAAAACCATAATGTAATTCTAGCCTTAGAGGCATGTTGGACTATGCCTCAATTAAAATTTGTGGAAGACATAATACATATAAATATAACAGATGATTTACATGTTTCTATCACACAACATAATGCAGAAATAATAGTAAAAACAAACATGTAGTATTCATACGAAAAACCCATAAACATAACAGCATATATAAATACACAACATGTAACCAAACATGGAAATGGTATTTATCTTATATTTGAAGTACATTGATTGTGTGCAAACCTTCCACGAACCTCTCAGCCATAGACCACGCTGCTCATCACTCTCAGTAGTGGTCACCCTCGAGCTAGGACTAAACTCCACCTGGGCAAAGGGATTCTTAGGCTAGGCAGGTACTACAGGAAACTGCACAGTCAACAGGAAGGACTTCCTCCAAGGAGACAACTTACGCACACATCCCACAACCTCTCATTCCCCACATGCATGTCCCACCAAAAGAAGTATACATCTTCACTATCCAACAATCTATCGTATGCTCCACTTCCCTTCCAGGGATTCAACAACAAGCCAGATCAAGAATTCTTAGAGCGTTATAGTTGGTGTTGGGCTCCCTCCAGAAGAACTCACTTCCCCAGCAACCTCTCTCACCTAGTGAGAGTTTCTCACAAGCCTAACAACCTGCTTCTTCAATCACAAAAAACTCTCTCACCTGGAGAGAGTAGCTCACAAGCCTGAAAACATGCTTCTTCAATCACAACAAACTCTCTCACCTGGAGAGAGTATCTCACAGGCCTGACAACCCGCCTCTTCAATCCAACTCCTAATCCAATCCAGTAAGGTTTCAACAGCATCAACAACTCAGTTATGGACATAGGTGAAGGTAGCAATCGAACTCGGGTAAGGTAGGGTATGGGCTCAGCAATTTACAGAGGTTTTCCATAGAAGAGGGTTCAATAATGGCGGAATGGATCTAGATGCGTCCATGCCCAGTGAATGAATGAATGGATAATGGATGCATGGATTGTGAGTGAACTGGTGAGGAAAACTAGCGAGCAATGGTCAATGCTCAGAACGAGCATGGTGAGAATGCTCATACTCTTGAATAGTGAGAGACAGAATGGTAAGAGAAAACCCCCCACAACGGTGGAAATTCCCACATAAATCTGCATTTGTCTTGGGTGACACTTGGCTCCCCAGGAGCTCGTTCCTCTCCACTTGGAAATTGTTCCTCTCCCCCAAAGGCACTTAGGATAATTGGGTTTATTTCCCAACTTTAGTATTTTCAGGAAATACATTATAATATTCCCTTGGGTTAAGCCCTCAAGCTTAGCCCCTCTTTCCTAATCTCTCATCCCCTTTCCTTTCCCTTCCTAGTGGAGCTTAGTCCCCCATCCTCATTTATCTTGGTTGGTCTACACATAGTGATGTTTTATATTAATGATATGAGTATTTACATATACAAAAAAAGAATAGGCTCATTGGCCTATCATCTCATAAGCCTCCTAGCTTAGAATAACTTGGCTCACCATCCTATCAAACATGTTACATTCACAATTATAATTGGGGTTCGATCTTGGTATATTACATGGCCTCTCATATCCCGGTACTGATCAAGGTATACTTTTCAAATTTGGATATGAGTTTAACTAAGATCATGTTACGTAAATGGATGCATTGGAAGTATTCCTACACTTGAAAGAGATTTTATTTTATTTCAAGTAGACTATGATAAGGTATAAAAATAAACAAATAAATAAACATTAAAGATAAAAATAAGTCTAACTATGAAAACTAGGATTCATGGTGCAATTAGACACAAACTTTGCTTGAAAACCAAGTTTTTGGCTGGCAAGGTTCGCAATAAAATTTTGCATACAGTTGTTGGTTCAATATTTCATTTATAATTCTTCAATCATTTTTTAATGAATCTCGTGTTGGATCATGGGGGATTCATTAAGGCCCTCCTTCCAACAATATTATCCCATCAACTCCAACTCCTTATCTGGGTACCAGGATCAGAGATTTTAATAATGCCTTGGAACTTGTATGCCTCAATGACAGGATTCCTCGCTGACAATAGTGGGGATGCATTAATTCCTCCTAACTATCATATCATGTTGTTTACTCGAATTCCACACATCTATTTTTTATTGATAGGATGCATTGAAGTACCTTGATGTGCATTGACATTATTGATGAGCAATCTCAAGTTGGATAACGACATCCATTAATGGCTAGTAATCCAACGATATTCCCCTCCATGTTCGACTTCAAGAAAATTTATTTACGTGGAAGGGAATGTACCTAAAAGGGATAAAGACAAATATTTTTGCAGCAATTCAACCACAACAAGCATGCAACATTCATTTTTCAGTTCTTGTAGTAGTTGTTCATGTTCCTATTCTAGTAGTATTTCATTTCCAGAATTTTTTCTTGCAATTGTTCAAGTTCAAGCATTAGTTTTTGTATAATTTCTAGTAAATAAAGAGGTACAAGGGATCTCCATTTTTAGTTGACATTATTTGTTCATGAACAACATAGAAACTATGTGAATTCAAGGGTATATATGGATTGTTGTTGGAGATTTATGTAAAAATTTCAACCCTTATTTTTTTGCAGCAATTCACAGTACGGATTTTTCTCCAGATTCTACAATAAGAAGTTAGATCAGTCTTTTTTAAGTTCCAACATCTACATCAGCAATAGTTTTTAGAATCTTTGGTATGTTCACTCTTCACAATTCCAGGTCTTCTGCAATCATGCACATGCCATCCATGTAATTATCTTTGCAAATGAACAAGGTAACTGGAGGTAAGACATTTATGTTTCTTCCTAGTTCATTTAAAGAGTGGGAAGTTGATGTAAATTGAAATACTTGATCTTGTTGTGATTATGATTCTATCACCCCCTTATACCCACCATTATTTATCCTACCTATTCTCCTATATTATATCCACTCCCTGTCATCATATAACCAACAATAAACCTTTTTGTTATCTCCTCTCCTTGACATTTCAAATCACAATTTGGATTCAAAATGGTTTTCCCAAATGACCACTTCTTGTAACTCGTTTTCCATTCACACCCATTAGATGTTTAGTGTATAGCTGCCAATTCTATGTTTCCCAACATTTCCATGCCATTATTATTCCTAGTGAACGGTGCATATTGCAGACAGGTAAAGAAAGAATGTGCACAACTTCTCAATTTAGAATATCAGCAAGTTGATTGGGCCAAGGGTGTACCATGATCATGGATCAAAGCGCAATGGTTGAACCCCTTATTCATCCCACATAAATACTTGATCGATGAGGGAAGGTATGCAACAAACATTTTATATCATATTTGATTATTGCTTCATTTTGATTCTAATGTCAAGCTCAATTTTCCATATTTCCTCTGGAAAATCCTTGGCAATATATCTCACCAAATCAAGAGAAACGTTAGGAATCCACATAGACGCCTCTATCATCATTAGGTTAGTCAAAATTTTGAGTTACACATCAGAAATAATACTTTGAAAATTTTTATGAGTCATAATGAGTTTAGTAAGCAAAATGTTGATGCCACTATAGGAGGCCAAGGTCTAAAAATTGATGGGCAGGGTGTTGATCATGATAATTATGAAGACCTCGACTCCCTTGGAGTCAAGGGATTCATTGCTCCTGCAAGAAAGTCAAGAATGGAACTTGTGAATAATACTCCAAAAACATAATTCCCATTGATTGAAGGTTCATACAAAGTATGGAAAAACATATTAAGGCACACAATGCTCAGAATTTAGTCCTTATTCCCCAACAAAGCATAGTAAGGCAGTCATCCATCGACTTAGAACATTAGTAGGAAGAGTCAAGAGATTATGTAGATATTTTTAGAACACCTAAGAAGATGAGGACAAATATTTCAGAACCTCTGAGCTTTATACCTTCTAAATTAGAGAATGTTGAGTTTGTTAAGCAAGTTGAATATGGCACATCAGTATTTGATATTCTAGATATTGATGCAGGACATGAAGAATCCATCAAACAAGAAACCTCTTCAAATTCTTCTATCCATTTAGCACCTGTCAAATTGAAAAGGAAGGGTAGGAAGATTAAGAAGTTGAAAGAGGAACTCCAAAAATTACTATCCTATATCAATTGAGCTTCAGAAAGATAATGAAAAGTTAGCTTCCCAAAACAAGAAGTTGCACATATTGGTATAAGACATGGAGAAAAAGAGAAGTACAAAGAAACAGGGAAAGGGCCAATCTCAGCATACTCATAGATGTTGCCAAACTCTGCTAGGATAAGTGAGGTTAATTCAATTTTTCCAAATTTTGCAAAACCAACAGCTAACTTTGTTTGCATGAGGACATGCAAAAGTGCAGGTGTGGAGGAGATGTTGGGTCACTATTTTGGCTCACTCTACACTACCAATTGGCCTCCTTTTTATCCATGTTAACCTTTCCTTACCTATCCCTTTGTTATACTTCCTTATGTTTTTAAGTTAAAATGCCAATACAAGATACAAGGTATTTATTGCTTGATTTGTTGATTTATCTTACTCTTTAGTGAATTAGAGAAGTAAAGGAATGGTTTTACTAATGATGGTTCATGCAGTTCAAATCCAGTAGTAGGCATCAATCCTATAGCGCATATTTACTACCGTAATTCTTGTAGCATAATGTTTCTAGAAGCAATTTTATCACGGCATTTTCAGACAAATGAAGATGAAGTTGGCAAATCCAAGACATGGGTTTTGTGACAAATGCCCCAAATTGAGTGTATCGTGAGAATATTTTCAAACAAGAAATAGTTTGGGGGGATATGGGTGGACATTCAAGACGAATTTTTTGAGTCCTTGTTTTTTATGGGATCTTGTAACTGCCTCGATGGTTAGGATACTTTCCGAGCTTCCCAACTTATTTGAAGACACATGGACACCTACTATCTAAATCAGCCAAAACTCCAACAACAAGAATGTTATTCCTAGTCAACATTTCAACCAATTCTTGTAGCACACGAGTATAGTGCGATTTCATGCCTTCAATCATGAAATTGTTACGAGATTGTCAATTATGTAATCTTGTATTTCCATCGATTTGTTTGAAGTCGATATTGTAATATCTTGGCTATACTTAGTAGATTGTGTATGGGATTAGATGTCTAAAAATTGTTAGTTCTAATTTACATGTAATTGTATAAATATCAAAATCATTTGTGCCTAAATACATAGATTGATAGCAGTGATAAGAAGGAGCAAGACCGAACTCTGTTAAAACACATGTACTATGTTTGATTATGAAATATAAGGCATGCTTATGTGTATTTGTCTTCTAAATTTATGAGTTTGTAAGTTTGTAGTGGGAATACTCTATAAGAATTCCCTTATCTCTTTACTTCTCCCTAATTCTCTTTTTTAATTAGATTTCCTTTGGAAACTCTATCAAATGTAATATTGATCACCCTATGAGAAGTGGACTCCACTCTTTGCACTAGCTTGTGTTACTTAGTAATATCTATAAATGCATGTTTGGACATTTGAAATATATAAATGTGCATGCATGCATGCTTGTCAATTACAAAGTTACAAAGTTTTTTGTTTATGTTAATTAAAATGAAAATACATTAATTTAAATGTAAAATGTGTTCAAATTTTGCAACATATTAAAAAAACCATTACATATAATATTAAGTGTGATGATTTTGTAATGTCCCCAGCAACCAACCGGTTGGGAAACACCACTACTCGGACACTTCACTTATCTCTGATACCATTTTGTAATGTCCCCAGCCACCAACCAA
>ML794015.1:366265-419140 GCA_009831015.1 Picea engelmannii
AACTAATTTAAAACAAATAACACAGAATTATTGCTGCCATACAAACTCCTATGGAATTGACAGTAATTCATACATGCAATGGAACACATGATAACATTGCAAGAATCACAGACATGCATAAAAAACAACATATCTTCTAATACACAGATCCATGTGGAAAATAACAATAAGCTCATACATACAACATATGCAGGCCATACTCATCAATATAAACATAAACAATACACAACATGTAATGAGCATAGAAGTGGTACTTATCTTTTTATGGAGGACCACCAACTACGTGCAGACCTTCCACGGACCTCCTAGCCTTAGACCACGCTACTCATCACTCTCAGCAGTGGGTCACCCCCGAGATGGGACTAAACTCCACCAGCAAGGGATTTCTAGGCTAGGCAGGGTCAATAGGAAAGTCACACAGTTAAGAGGAAGGATTCTCTCCTAGGAGCCACTTATGCCCACTACTAACAGACTCTCATTCCCTGCATGTCTGTCCCACCCCATGAGTATACACCTTCACTATCACACAGGCCATCGGCTACTCCACCTCCCTTATGGGGCTTCAACAACAGGCCAGAACAGAATTCTCAAATCTATGTAGCAGCTACGGGGCTCCCTCCAGGAGAATTCACTTCCTCAGCACACTCTCTCACCTGGAGAGAGTTGTTCACAGGCCTAACAACCTTCTTCTTCAATCCACAACAACCTCTCTCACCTTGAGAGAGAATTGCACACAGGCCTAACAACCTGCCTCTTCAACCACAATCTTGAAAACCCACCTCTTCAAACCAAAATAGCAAATTCGGGTAAGGCAAGCGATGGCTCGGTAAATTATGGAGGTGCACAATGGCCACGGGTTCAACAATGGCAGAATTGGCTGGCTGCGTGCTTTCTCAGTGTGTGAGTGAACTCGTGAGGAGAGATGGGGCATATTGTTCTAGCATAGCGAAGATGGTGAGAGTGTGAGAGCCAAAATTGAATGTGCGTGAACCTCTACGTGAGTGAGTGAGTGAGTGAGTGAGTGCCCCCCCCCTTAAAACTGCATGTGCTTGATCTGACACATGTCGCTCATGAAGAACATTCCTTTCCATTTGGAAGTCATTCCCTCTTCCCAAAGTAACTTAGGATAAAAACATATCGTTCTAATCAACAACATTAGCTGCCTTGTGAGTAGTTTTCAATGGAATAAAATGGGAAGTTTTTGTAAGCTTATCCATCACCACCATGATGGAATCATGTTGGTTACTTGTTCTGGGAAATTTTGTGATGAAATACATTGTCACCACTTCCCACTTCCACTCAGGAATGGGTAAGGGTTGTAGCAACCTTGTTAGCCTATGGCTTACCTTAACCAATCACTAAGTCTAAATTGTCACCTATATTTGTATTATTCATTTAGGATATTAGTAATATATCCTCAAGTGATGACTAATGATTTAGTTAAGATTGCCTAACCTAGTCATCATGCATAATTTTAGGATCTAGAGAAAATCTCTCTATGAGGTGGCATCACCCATTGTACTATAAATATGTAACATTGGAGTGAATACAAAAGTGTGTTGGCTAGTGAGCCTTTTCCACCATCTTGTTGTTCATGTATATATTTTATTAATTGGTATCAGAGCTTCTTTGTTTCATCAATTGGTATCAGAGCTCTTATGGTCTTAAGGGCCTAATAACTTCATTGTGGTAGTTTCCATGGAAGGTGAGGTGTGAGTTGAGTTATAGATTAGCTAGCTCAAGTGGAAAATATAGATTTGATGCGTAAGATTGGTGTTCCCTTGTTGAAGAAAAACTCTTGGGAAGCTACCACTGATGGGCGATGATCGTTGTGGATGAAGTAGTTTCTAAAACGAACCATTCTTCATGGCATACCATATCATAGCAAATGATTGGAATTTGTCTTTACATCATGTAGCATGTTGGACAATAAAGGGGCAGGTAGATCTATCCACAATGAATTACTTGCAACAATCTACCCACACAAATATGGTACATTAATGGATCTATTGTTGTATCCAAAATATTCCACTTTGTTTCCATTTGGATAGACTGATGTTTTAGATCTACAAAATTTGTATTTTTTTGGCAAATGACCCAGATTTGGTTTTCTCTCCGCTAGATCGATATGGTGACCTGAAATTTGATGCATTTTGTACCATTAAGTTGTGAAAAGCATGTTATATGTTCCTCATAAATTTTTGCATAGATCTGATCTGCACATCTTCCTCAGAACTGTGATCTTCTAGGATTCGGGTTGAATCTTAATGTCATCTTACTCATCCATGATTTCCTACATGTTATTTTGAATAAATTCATCAAAGAAATTGAGCAGCTAGCGGACCAGCCCTTTCTCTTAAAAGTAGGAACTAACAACTACAAATCCATCTTTCTGCATTCTAGCTGATGAACCCACAACATAATTGTTGTCGGTGTATTTCCTCTCCTCGTTATGCTCTCTAGCATTGATGTGTCTCCTCTTCCTACTCCTTCCAGAATTCTTTGATTTCCTCTTTTCTTCTTGTTGAAATTGGTTGTGTTGTAGACAGAATAAATGAACAGGAGCGAGTTGCAAAGTGAAGAAAAAGTGTAGAAACAACTCAGTTGAGGATAGGTCGCAAGTTCCAATGATCAAGCCATGTTCTGAAGACATTGTGATTTGGAACGAGGGATTTTCAGTTTATGAAACAATGTAATGGTGGATGCATTAGCTACAATGGATCACTGGATTTTTTTTTTGCATGCTTTCCATGCGAAATCCGGTTCGAGACAATGCCTTCTCTACAACTAAGACTGGCCCTGAATCATCCCATGTGCTTACCATAATTGGAACTCATCTCTACTAAGTACTTAAGTGAACCCAATACACAGAAATCAGAATGCCATAATTGATGGATCTGGGCAGAGGTGGAAATCATGCTCGCTGACTGTTGTTGTATTAAAAATCTAGTGGATATTCATTGAGCAATTTTGTTCTCTGGTTTTTTGCATGGCAGTCCATTTGTGGAAAACGTTCTAAATTATTGGCATGAAAGAAGGAAGGATCTGAATAAGATGATGTTTGTTTCTTACTACCTACAAACCAGTTACATGGGTTTCATTAAATATCTTGGAGTTTTCAAGCACGATGGTGTAATCAATGCCCATGCTCACATTATAGCTCACGTAATAACCCAATTGAAAGGTTGAAAGAAAGTATCACCACTCTGGAAAATCTCACTATGTAATCATGTGAGCCATGATGCATGCAATTGTTCACTTATTGTAAACTCCATTCTGATGAGAGCGAACCAAGAGAAGTGAATCAGCTTCTAGTCTAACACATCCCTGAAAATGCTTGACAAATCAATCAAATGCCAAGTTGCAATGCAGAAGGATCCTCTTGTCCTCTGTTAGGTCGAATGACCATATATGTGAACCAAGCATCCACATCATTGCTCTCAAAATAAAAATCAACATCTCAATTATGTATGATTCAACTTAAACTTATTGAACCATAATTCTGCTAAAGTTTGTCATCTATAGACCGCAGTTGCCCATTTGTCAAATTTCATGTCCATCTGGCATATTTGATGTTTGTTTTTGTCGAAACTTTATGTTTGACAACCATAATCAATTCCATCAACAATTCCCCCCTTTATCAGTTGAAAGGAGAGACCACAAGTGGTTTAATGAACCATCATCACTGGAATTTTGAACTCCCCCCCTTAAGGTGTATGAGAGTTTCATCATTGTACTCCCCCCTTCTATGCTCAAAAGAGTACCATACTTGTTCCATTTGAGTACAACACAAAGTGGGCATGCAGAAAAAACCACATGTTATATCATCCCATGAGGGCCATGCTCGAAAGCTATGCCATAAGGGGACCACTTATGTGAGGTACAAAATTTTTATGTGCTACAAGATTGGTCTTTACTCGAGATTGAATTCTTCGGTAAGACTTATATAATCGCTTGGTTGTTGATTACCATTGCCAAGGATCAATCCACTCATAGTGAATCTTCAATCTTACAGGTTTCTTCAGTGTTGAACATATGTCTGAATAATGGTTATGCTTGCCACAATGCTGGCAAGGATGGAGATCAAAACACTGATTCTCCTTGTGACCAACTCGATTACAATGTTTTCACTTATCATTTTGATGTTGAACTGGAACATGTGAAGGTGAAACTTCTTGAAGGAATCTAGTACTTTGGAACTAGATTGGTCTGGAATAATCGGGAATATGAAAGGTAACTTCCTTGTCATATCCAAGTCCTATTCTATTCTTGTTGTAAATCATTTCTTCCTAAGATCTGATGATGGACTTGGAAAGAGTATTATGAGTCTGAGTATGTTGAACTTGAAAAACTTCATCTTCATTGGAAGTTGCTTTTGAAGTTGTCTCGTTGAGGTTCTCCTTCACTGATTGTTGATCATCATTATCATCATTATCATCATCATCATCATCATCATCATCATTATAGAGAGGGTTGTTCTAAACAAAAACTAGTTCAGAATACTTCATTGGTTGTTGATTTTTTATATTTATCAACTCATCATTCAATAGTTGGGATTGTGCTTGAAGAAGTCTAACTTTAGCTTGCATCACTTGCAAACAAGTTAGCATTGATTGAAGAGTTTATTTGTTCAATATCATTGTGTTGTCTTCAGTGGTGTTTATTGGAGTGTTCAGTAACTCTAATAATTCACGACTTCGCTCCATTTGAACATGCTCTCTTGAAATTCACGCTCGCTTGCTATTCACGCGCACTTGAACTTGCCTCACTTGAACTTGTTTCCAGGAAGTTGAGGATATCAGTTACCATCAAAAATGAATCCCAAAGACTTGATGTTTACAATGGTTTGAGTTTCAAGTACTCAACATTGTCAATTTCGACTCAAAATTACAATGACTCGGGAGTAAAATGACACAAGCAAGTTGTGGGTGTCGGGTTCAACTGAAAATGTACCTTATGAAAAATTTAACTCAACTCAACTTGATTTCAAAAAGACAAGTAAACTTACAAAAGGAAAATTTGCAAGTTACAATAAATCATGATTTTGAAGTTGAATTACTCTTCAAATTTGAATGTGTTGTCGATGCTTTTGAGTCTAGTTCTCCTTTGATTACGAGCTTGACTTGTTCATTTCTCTAGTATTCTTTGTTGTTGCTTGATTTTCATTACTTTTGCTTAAATGCATGTGCATGAGTAATATTGTGTTTGAGCTTGTGTGTGTTGTGTTAAATGCTAAAATTGTAAGTTTGTTTATCTCAAAAACTAGAGAATAAACAATATAAGACACCATGAAAATTTCACTACAACACACTACACAAGGTATACCTAAGATCTCCTTATTCAATTTCTAACGGATCTAGAACACAAACAAAAATAATTTATTTTATTATGGATTCCCTTGTAATCACAATAGTGTGCCAAAATACAATGACAAGTTTATGCTTGAAAGAGAGCTTGGAACATTTGTAACTCTCTCTTTGAATTGGAATGCATTCATCCTTTCACAATGAACCCAAGACTGATTCGAATCTTTGAAAGGAACCAACTATCACTTCAAAACATTATTTAATTTAAAATCTACTTAGCACTCCAATCAAATACTTTATAATCCTTTAAAGTATTTGATAATCAACCTTTCATGACCCCCTTTTTTTTATTATGTCACTCTAAAAGTATTTTATAAAATATCGTGCATAATTTGTCTATGGTATTTTTGGCATATTTTATGAACTAAAATTTCAAAACATTTGGTATCTTTCAAACATGTCATGATTGAAATTTCAAACATTTCATATTTTTACCAGTGCCAAGAATTTGAATACGTTGGAGGACGTTGAGACTTTGCCACCATCATCATGCTAAATGGATGGCACGAGGTTGATTTTTTGAGAATATGGTTGTGGAGTTTGAATGAGAAAATCGTTGAGCATATATTTTAGGTGATTTTGAAGAGATTTAAAAATTATTTCGAGCAGATCGTTGAAGAATCCGTGGAGAAGTTTGTGGAGAAGAATCTTGAAAAAATCAATGTCAATCAAGCCCTCGCGAGCTCACGCATCACCAAGGTAATATAGACTTGAGCCAAGAGAAACAAACCCAATTTGAAAACCTTCGAACTAAATCCAATTCTCGACCTCTTTGCAGATGACATAGAGAATGCAATAAATGAGCTCGCCACTCGAATTTGAAAGGGAATGAAGATCGATATGGTCAATGGTAAATTTCTGCTCACTGCACCCCGGGCTTGAATAAAAAATGCGAACTTCTCCACGCCTACAGATATCTTACAGATATGCACACCTCCTTTTACCAACAGATGCCATCGATCTAATGAATTAAAACTCAATAATACCTTGCAAATTGATCCATACATTCCAGAGGGAACATATGCAACTGCCTCACTTATTCTGATGAGGACACCAAATTCCAACATCTTTTGAGAGGATGGAATAAAGTCGAACCATACTCATTGTTCACGTATACTCGTGGGTCTTTTCCATCTGGTTCCAGAGATCAAAACTGTGTCTACCTGCACAAAATCTGCAGGCTGAGAATAAAAACCTCAATATGCAAAATGCTCATATTTCTCGGAAATCTCGCCATCCACTGTCTTGCAGATTTCAGCATAAACTGCGAAAGAAACCAAGAATTTTGACTGGATCTAGGATATTTCATGGCGCTTATCCTCCACCAAGGCCGATTCCGAGAATACTTTCTTCACGCCGCGAAATAACGAGGGTTTGAATTCACGTTTTTTTTTAACGCAGGGAAAGACCTTCTGCTCATTGTAGAGACTTATGACATCTGCATTCAAGGACACAACGAACGCTTCCCAGTTGTATCATGTGCATGATACCAATTGACTGTCTTCCCAAACCTGCGACTGTCTTCTCTCAGTCTATAAAACCCGAGGTATGATTTCCATCAGAAGGATTGCAAGAATAATAACTGGGACTGGCCCTCTATCTATGGCTGACGTTTGAATTCGTCCATGGATCATATTAAGTTATACACAACTCACTCGAGAGACCAAAAAAAAGACTTTAAACATTGATCCGAATCAAATTTGCCATTGACAAGTTCACAACTAATTTGTTGGGTTGATCGCTTGATGTTATTGTTTTTTTATATTTTTTTATTTTTTATTTTTATTTTTGACCTGGAGGAGCGGGTATGTTGGAAAAAGAATGGAGGTAAGAATTTGGATGGAGCTTAATAGATGGCCTGAATGGTGAATCTTTTAGTGGTTTGAATCTGCTCGAATACAACTCTTGAAGCTTCCATCTACAATGCAACAGGATGGATGCGATGCTATTTGGAAAATTTTAGTGGATTGGGTGTGTAGATCGGATGGATGCCAACAATTCCCTTGAAAACTAAGTATGTAAAATGAGAAACATGATCCGAGATGAGAAGTTTGAAAGTAAATTGGATCTTGCTGGAAAAAAATAAAAGATCGACACTAGCCAGCTTGGCAGAGGATTGACCGATTTGTTAATTTATCCTTGCAAGAGGTCAAAGCAGGTTCAGAAAATGACGGTGGGCGTTGGGCGAAGTGCACGAGCACTGTCAAATTTTCATATTTGGCATCCGTGATGACAAAACCTAAAGCTTTTCAGGAATTATTCACAGACGAAAAAAAATCAAATACGTATTTGCGGAGGGGTATTCAGATCGGATAGATTAGGTAGAGGTGGAGAGATTAAATCACGAGATGAATAAAAAAATATGTTACCTCTTTCTGATGGGCTCATCCTCACAAATAACATCCAAGCGTTCAATTTGATTCAGAACTTTAAACGACCAGACCATATTTGATTGCACCTAGATATGTTTCCTTGATGATGTAGCTGGTCAATTGGTCCTTTTTAGCTTCATCATAATGGGGTTTACATTAAGTGAACAATTGCATCAATTGCATGCATCTTGGCTCATATGATTACATAGTGAGATTTTCTAGAAATGGTATATTTTGGAAGGATTATGATTCAATGACTTGCAATTGAATCATACACATGATACATTGGGATGCCATTGGACACCTAAAAGTGTCAAAATTGATTAGTGTTCATCCAAAAACCATCATATACATGGTATCAATTGGTCAGTGGTTATCCCAAACCACAGATTCAGAGAGCACTTTCAGTGATACATTGATAGTAAAGTGGTGATACATGTTCACCCATTAGCAGAAAACAATAGATTATTCTAGCTCAAATACTTGGCAAAATGATCAAATTGTGAAGCAATCAGGGAATGTTCAGATATTTTAGTTGTTCACTTCCATATCTTAGCTCTCTTCCAGTTCATTTCTATGAACCATTCATCATCCAGATTGACATTTTTGCAAGCAGTTCTTCATTGAAGCTCAGCACAGGAGTTTCAGTATGAAGACTTTGAATTGATACCAGTTTATGCTTTATTGATGATATTATTGATTGGACTTGTGATTGAGGGGGGGGGATTGTTAGCCTATGGCTTACCTTAACCAATCACTAAATCTAAATTGTCACCTATATTTGTATTATTCATTTAGAATATTAGTAATATATCCTAAGTGATGACTAATGATTTAGTTAAGATTTCCTAACCTAGTCATCATGCATGATTTTAGGATCTAGAGAAAATCTTTCTATGAGGTGGCATCACCCATTGTACTATAAATATGTAACATTGGAGTGAATACAAAAGTGTGTTGGCTAGTGAGCCTTTTCCACCATCTTATTGTTCATATCTATATTTTATCAATTGGTATCAGAGCTTATTTGTTTCATCAAACCTTGTTAGGTGCCTATGTTCATCTTTGACCTTTTGACACTCCATACATCTAGCGATGTATTCTGCAATTTTCGTCTTCATACCTGGCCAAAAGTAATGGTTCTTGATTGCTGCCACTATTTTCTGATATCCAGGGTGTCCAGCATAAAGCACATTATGCATTTCTTTCAAGATCATAATTCTCAATTCCTGGAAATTAGGTACATAAATTCTATTTTTGTACAGGAGTGTTCCATCAGCTTCCAATTTATAATTTTCAACTTTCTACAGCATTTTACCTTGCTGCAATTTTGTTACCAATTCCATGTACTGCAAATCTGATTTTCCAGCCTCCACAATTATTTCTTTCAAATCTTATTGGTACATGCTAATTGTTGTAGCATGCAACTCATGCACTCTCGTGTTGAGTGCATCCGCCACTTTGTTCTCCTTTCCTTTGATATGCTTGATATCAAAGTCATGCTCACAAAGGACTTCCAACCATCTACTCTGCCTAGCATTCAAGGTTGGTTGATCAAACAAATATTTCAGACTGTTATGGTTTGTCCTCAGTTCAAACATCCTTCCCATGAGGTAGTGCCTCCATTACTTCAGGGCATGCACTATGGCTGTCAACTCCAAATCATGAGTTGCATAGTTCTTTTCATCTTCCTTCAACTTTTTGGATTCATAAAATACCACAAATCCATTCTGACTAAGGACTCCCCCCAGTCCTTCTTTGCATGCATTTGTACACACTACAAAATCTTCATTCGGATCTGAAATCCTCAGGATTGGAGCACTGGTTAACAGTTGTTTCAAATGTTGGAAGCTCTTTTCACACTCTTTTGTCCACTGAAAATTTACCCCCTTCCTTTGCAATGAAGTGATTGGGTGAGAAATTTTTGAAAACCCTTCAATGAATCTCATGTAATAGCCATCTAGACCCATAAAGGATCTGACTTCTGTCACATTCTTAGGTGCTTACCATCCTCTAATGGTCTCTATCTTCTCAGGGTCCACTATTATCCCTTCCTCCGAAATGATATGTCCCAAATAATGAATTTGTTTTTGATAAAATGAGCATTTGCTCAATTTGGCATACAGTTGATGCTCTCTTAGCACTTGCAACACCATCCTCAAATGATGTTCATGCTCTTCCTCCGACTTGGAATACACCAAGATGTCATCCAAAAAGACTATGAAAAACTTGTCTAGATATTTTCTGAATACAACATTCATTAAGCACGTGAAAACAGTGGGTGCATTTGATAACCCAAATGGCACCACTGTGAATTCATAATGACCATATCTTGTTCTGAAGGCGCTCTTGCTGATGTATTCATCATTTATCCTCACCTGATAGTACCATAACCTGCGATCTATTTTTGAAAATATCTTGGCATCCTTCAATTGATTAAAGAGATTATCGATCATTGGCAAGGGATACTTGTTCTTTATAGTAACTTTATTCAACTGTCTGAAATCAATGCACAATCTCAATGTCCCATCTTTCTTCTCCACAAACAAGACCGGAGCACCCCAAGGTAACACACTTGGGCGCATATACCCCTTCTTCATAAATTATTCAAGCTACATTTGCAATTCCTTTAGCTCTGGTGTACTCATTATGTAAGGAGTTTTTGACACTGGAGTTGCTCCAAGCATCAGGTTTATAGAGAAATCAATATCTCTATTTGAGGGTAGTCCTGGTACCTGCTTGAATACATCTTCAAAATCTTCCAGGATTGCATGGTATTCAATATTTGACACCTTATCCTTAGGTGCTTCCTCCATATGGGCTGCAAATATTTGACAGCCCTTCCTATAGCACTTTTTCAGCTGCATTGCTGAGATTTCTCTGATAGTCACTTCCCTTGGGATTCCCTGCACTTTCCTTGGGTTTCCTTCCTCATCCAGGCAAGTGAATGCCTTGTTATGAGAATCTAAGATGGCATGGTGTTGGTCCAACCAATCCATCCCAATTAGACAGTCATAGGAACCTAAAGTTAATATGTTCAATTCATCCCTTGTGCTCAGTCCATTCATGACCACTGGACAGGACTTAATCAACTCAACAACCTTTCTTTTGGCTCCTGTGAGAGAATCCTTCCTCTTAATTGTGTGACTTTCCTATTAACCCTGCCTAGCCTAGGAATCCCTTGCCCGATGGATTTTAGTCCCAGCTTGGGGGTGACCCACTGCTGAGAGTGATGAGCAGTGTGGTCTAAGGCTAAGAGGTTCGTGGAAGGTCTGCATGCAATTGTTGGTCCTCCATAAAAATATAAGTACCACTTCTATGTTCATTACATGTTGTGTATTGTTTATGTTTATATTGATGAATATGGTCTGTATATGTTGTATGTATGGGTTTATTGTTATCTTCTGCATAGATTTGTGTATTAGAAGATATGTTGTCTTTTATGCATGTCTGTGATTCTTACAATGTTATCATGTGTTATGTTGCATGTATGAACTACTTCCAATTCCACAGGAGTCTGTATGGTAGCAGTGATTATGTGTTATTTGTTTTAAATTCATTAGAAATACATTATATATATGTCCCGGAAGTATCACAAAATAGTATAAAAGCTAAGTGAAGTGTCCAAGTTGTGGCATTGCCCAGCCATAAAATTTAAAACAAAAAGTATTTATATAAAGTTTAACAAAAACATATATTTATAGGAAATGTATTGTATATGGAAAGAAATTACATATATTTATAGGAAATGTATTGTATATGGAAAGAAATTATATATATATATATATATATATAATTTGGATAAACTACATACTTCTATCAATTGAAGTGTGTATGGTAATATGTATTTAACAATAGTCTTCATTACATAAAAAAAGAAAGAAATTACTTCTATCAATTGAAGTGTGTATGGTAATATATATTTAACAATAGTATTCATTACATAAAAGAAAGAAATTACTTGTTTTGACAAATTGAAATAGTTTTAATTATTTATATATTATGCTTTACCAATTGACTAAAGTAATCGAACATAACAATAAATTAGAAGATATTTTTGTTTTTTAGATTCTTTTTGTAAATAATTTTGTTAATTAAAAAAAAATTAAAACTTTAAAATCAATGGTAATTTTTCACTATAAAAAGTATTATAAATTATGAGTTATATTATATTAGATAAATGATTCAAAACATAATTATGAATCCCTGGATGGGGTGTTAAATGCTTCTCGATGATGAGAAGACAAGTGTCAAGACCTGTTGTCACCTAGTACCTCAATCTCTCTCTAATACCAATGGCGCTTGTGTCAAAAATCACTATTGATGCACAACGCATACGCTCTTTAACTCGAGAAAGTACGCTAATGGATTAGTTTGATGACTCTAGAAAGATTTGCTTGTGTGAGAACACAAGGGTGATAATGTCATAGTTTAATGAGCACAAAAAAGGTAGGTTTGGGCTTATTTTAAGCAAAGTAATGGAAACTCTTAACATTCTTGTCTTCTCTTTAGAGATGTGGTCTAGACTTTCTGGTACCTCTCTATTCTGGTTTGGTTTTACCCTTTGTCGGTTTTTCTCCCTCTCTCTAGTATCATCTTCAGTGTGCCCAATGCCTCGTGAACATGGGAAATCCAATAGATGAAGTGGCTCTTCTTGTGGAGCCTCCAGTCGGTATTGGCCCTCATTTTAGTCCCCTAGTAGTTATATTTATTTCCCCCCTCCTGATGAATCTCTCTGAGCAGAGGGCCCCCCTTTTGTGCCTCCTCTCGAGGAAGAAAGATGGGGTTTTTCCATTTTTGAAGAGGTGTTACTTGTCTCTAATGAGGTCCCTGGTGGTCGAATTTTTCCTGAGAAACTAGTTCATAGAGACCACAGCACATGCAACAGTAGTAACGACATGCATGTTGATGCCCCTGATCTTGTCGAACAACCTCTAGTGCTCCTAACATAGGACCAGCTTCAACTTCTCTTTGAACTTCATAGAGACTCTACAGAGATTGCCTACCGAAAGGAAAGCATGTTAGATAGAATGGAAGCCCTCTAGAGCCAAATTTTTGGGGTACACCAAAGTATCATTAATCCTCCATGGAACTCACTAAGCTAGAGTCTGAATGACAGTGATGCCCCCGAGGATTGAATATTTTTTGACTTTTTTTGTTTATCTTGCAATAAGTTCAACCTTTTTTTTACTTTTAGTATGTATAAACTTCTAATCAGTAAGCCATACGCTCCAGGCATGGTCATTTTGTTTTCTCAGACATCAATGCCTAAGTTTTTTGTTGGAAGCTTAGGAATAAACTCAGATAATTTGTATTATTTTATTATCAATAAATAGAAGGCTCTTTTTCTAGCTAAAAAAATAAAAAAACATAATTATGAATAAAATGAAATGGTTTGTTAATCGCTTAATACACATTTAGGTTATAATTTTATTGGTAAGATGGGAAGTGGAGATGCATGTTATAGAACATGCTAAGGGCATTGTTGCTAGAGAAGAAGGCTTCTCAAAATGGAAACAAATATTGTAACTAAAGATTAGGATATATAAGACTCAAGATTATGCTATAGAAGGATAAAAACAACTAAGTCTTATGGCATTTTGGAAATGGTTTTATAACTACAAATCTCTTATCTCTTCTTATGGAGTATTGATATATTATCTTAATCCTTTTCAAAACTATGGATGAATGGATTAAGAGATATTTGGGTAAGAGGACATGTATAGTATCTTTGGGAGGTTGTTCTACCATCCAACTTCAACCAAAACCCCCATGTGGCATCAAGACCACTTCTAATCAGACTTCTTCACATTAGAAAATAGAACCCTACCAATCAAAGGAAAAATTAGTTACTCTTCCACAATGGTTTCACTCATTACCAGGAAGGGTGGAGCTTGATTCGTCCAAGAGGTGGAAGGCTCCATCTACCACATGGTAAAGAAAATGAAGGAAACCATTATCACTAGAGAAAGGGGGAGGATAGAATCTCTAAGGGAGATTGGCATCTTACAGTAGAGATTGCAAGGTCAAGGAAAACAAGAGCTCTGCAAAGCAATTTGAGAGAGTATGGAATTCTATGTAGATTTTATTCCATTCTAGTAAGGTAAAGAATTTCCAAGTTGTAGAGAAGGCCATTAGGGTCATTAGAGTCATTGGCAACTGTGGTATTTTCCCCATCAATACCATTGTAATACGATTGTATGCTTGAAATTAATTAAGTCCAAACAAGAGCCATCTCATTGTTGGTTTTCCAAAGATTGGGTTTCCAAGGTACATCTACATTTTAATTGCATTTCCATGAATGTTTTTACTTTTCCAATAGCTTCAAGGAATTTTTTAGTCATAAATGAGATTAATTTTTTGTTAGCATAGAATTATAATTGCTCGGAATCCTTTGTGTAAGATCAATTTTCAATCCTTATGTTATCATTGTTAGTACAGTCAATTTTTTCAATAATGTATCTCTTACATTATATTATAGTCTACAAATAAGATTCATGCATAGTATTTTTAATACATTGAGATAATAGAATAGAGGACTTGATTAATGAAACTCCTCATTTAACAATTATAGCATTTGTGTTGATGAAATAGATAATCCATAGGCCTATTATTTACAAATCATATGGTATCAGAGCCAAACAATGGAAACACTTGGTGAACAACCTATATGGTAGACACCCACAATAGTTACGAGAAAGTAGAGAGACTTTCCTACAATGTCTAGAGAGGAGTAGAAGACCAAAAATGATGGGGACTTCCAAATGAAGAACATGACAAGGAAGATCCAGAGGTCAAGTTTACTCGACGGGAGAAGATCATTGCTGCATTCCTTAAGATGCTAATATAATTACTAATAATGAAGGATAAGGAAGGACAATCACCAAAGACTGAGCATGAAGAAGAAAAGGTTGCCCAGAAGATTTCAAAGGTGAGAGGCTTGGAGACTCGGGTAATAATAGCCCTCTTTCTTCATCTTCCAATATTCCATTTAAGGTAGAAGCCAAATTTGAAATACCAACTTATGATGGTCAAGTTAATGTTGAGAAGATGAATAGTTGGTTGAAATAGTTAAAATTTTAGTTTGTTCTTTATAAAATAAAAGAATCATTAATAGATTTCTTTTACCCATTTAAAAATGTTTGGATATGCTTTGTACTAGTGGGAGAGATATGTAGATCCCTGAGGCCAGGGAAAAAATACATGGTTACAAAATGGGAGGATTTCAAGGAATTGTTGAAATTGCAGTGTTATCCCTTAGGCTATGAAGAAGGACAACACATGAAATGGTAGCACCTTTGGCTAGAACAAGGATAGTGCTGAAGAATACATGTCTAAATTTTAGAAGAAAGCCATCAAGTTGGATATTTGTTTGGAAGAGCTTGGAGAAGTGGTGAAGTACCTTAGAGAACTATACAACCATATCCAAAGGCAATTTTAGTTTCTTAGTGTGAAAAACATAAGTGATGCAAGCAATAAAACTCTCTACATTAAGTTACGCTTTAGAAATGGGTGATGATAAAAGGCCATCAACAGACCAACAAGATAAAAGACAAAAAGATCGCAACCACAACCCAAAAGGGGAATTATCCTAATAGGCATTGCAAACAATGTGATGTGGATATGCACACATATGAGAAGTGATAGAAACTCCATCTGGAGTTGCTCCAAAATGACATAAAATCTAGGATGGAACAATGATAACTACCAAGATGGGAGGAACCAAGGTACAAAGCATCTCTGACATAGATGCAAGCCATATTATTCACCATATTGCAATGACCAAGGGCAAGTAGAGACATAAATGAACTATTTTGAATCAAAGTTCAAGTGGAGAACCATAAGGTAAATGCTTTTTTTTACGATGGTTCACAATGTAATCTAATTTTTAAAACCCTAGTTGATGGGATTGGTCTAGAAACTTATGATCTAGAACACCCATGCTCATTAGATTCGATACAAGATAAATATGCAATGAGAATAATCATGAGATCTAAAATCATAATGGTCATTAATGTTGATTATGTTGATAAAGTAGAATATGAAGTTGTGTTACTAGATGCATGTGAAGTGATGTTGGTAGCCAATACTCATGGGATAGGGATGTGACTTTCTATAGGAAAGAGACCAAATATCATTTGGTTAAATGTGGTAAGGCCTACTTCATCGAAGCACGCAAAGGGAGAGAAAGAATCTCTTGTATTCACAAACAAGGGAAAGCAAGTAGAATGATTGAGACAAGTGAGAAGCAATCATCTTCCATATATGATGGAGTAGTGTTGAAGAGACGGGGGAAGTCCTTGTGTTTCCATCTCCTTCAATGATGGGATTTTGGTGATCAAAAGTCTTCCAATGAGAACGTGTGATGCGAAAAGGGATCATAAATAAGACAAAATGATTTGTTGATGGCAAAATAAGAAGTGGGAAACCTTTCTCTAGAAAAATGCTTATAAGGAATAGTTGCTATAAAAAAATGTTTGACAAAATAGAAAAAAAAATGTTTGCAAAAATAGAAAAAAATACAACTAAAGTTTAACCTCCTTAAGAGTCTAAAAACAACTAAGTCTTATAGTGTTTTAGAAATGCTTCTATGAATACAAATCTCTCCTCTTTTCTCTTAGATTTTTAATCTATTATTATTAATTCTTTTCAAAATTGTGGATTAAACTGATTAAAAGAGATTTGGGTGAGAGGATATGAACAATATTTTTGGGAGTAAATTGGGTTTAGATCAAGTAGTTGGGAGGATTGGTTGTTAACCTCCCCACTCAGATTCAATTCAATCAAAAAAAAACTCTTAAAAATTCAATCAATTTTTTATTTTAAAGACCTATTTGATAAGTAGATGTAACACTGTCAGGTCAGGGTTGTACCAACTTAGCAAGTAATTACGCTGCTCCACCAATTTCAATCACCTTGACTAGTCACTGCAAATTACACGGTGGTAACATCACAAATAAATTTACATCACAAAAATAAAGTGACAATCATGAAAAACAAATAAATATCATCAAATTTTCTTTCTACAGACAAAGAAAATTTGAAATTCCAAGCCTGGGTAGAACCCTCCATTTACAACGCAGCAGAGAATATAAAGGAAAGCGATATCGCTGCAGAAAGGGGGAGTGGAACCGTGAAAGGAGCAAAGATCGTAGGGTTGAAAGTGAAGTGGAGACCTGTAGAGCAATTCAAGATAGAAATTACATGTAAATTGTTTTTGTGCTAATAAGGTGAAAAATAAACTATTAAAAAATATACTATGAACAAGAATGTCTTATTGTTAATCCTAGAATTGCCCAGTTGCAAAGGTCATTGAAATCATGGGTATTTTTGGTAGTTTGCTATCAACGTTGTTGTAATTTGAATGTATTACTGAGATTAATTAAAGCCAAATAAAAGCCATTTTGCTGTTGGTTTTCTCAAGATTGAGTTTCTAAAGTATATATGTGTTTTAATTGAAAGTGATTTAATTGCATTTCTAATTGCTTCAAGGAAATTTGCAGTCATAAATGAGATTCAAGTTTGGTAAACGCAGACTTCTTGGAATGAGAACAGTTTTCCATTCTTACATTATCATTGTTAGTGTGGTAGATTTATACATTACCATATTTTAAATAAGAATATAGGATTGATTAATTAAATTTTACATTTAAAAATTTTAACATTTGTATTGGTGAAACAGAAAAGTCATAGACCTACATTTTTGTTATCAATAATCATGTATGTTTTTGTTATCCATAAGTCCAATATTCCATACATTGTGTTTGTAGTCCATCCTCATTTTCTTACAAGACAACTAAAGTCTAATATTCCATACATTGTGTTTGTAGTCCATCCTCATTTTCTTACAAGACAACTAAAGTCTAATATTCTATACATTGTGTTTGTAATCCATCTTCATTTTCTTACAAGATAACTAAAGTCTAATATTCCATACATTGTGTTTGTAGTCCATCCTCATTTTCTTACAAGACAACTAAAGTCTAATATTTCATACATTGTGTTTGTAGTCCATCCTCATTTTCCTACAAGACTAAAGACAACTAGTCACAATATGTTAAAACAAAATAATAAAATATTTCATTTTCAACTAGCGAACTAGTTGCTCATGGACAATTTCTGAAGAGGCTCCACTTTCATGTAACCCTTGCATCATGACCTCACAATATAATTTGAAAACTCTCTCCTTGCATGTTATAGTTTTTGACACACATAAACAGTGTAGTGCTTTGTATTTTGAAATTATCGCTTCTAACATGTTCAGTCTTCAAGCCATTCCAAATTTAAGTGGTCGTTCAGTCTTCAAGCCATTCCAAATTTAAGTGGTCTAACGACATTAGTTTGAAGCTTCAATGATGAATGGAATGTTCACTCTAAACTTTGAAGGTTTCAAAACTCCACACACAATTTTGATTCAAAAATTTCTCTAACATTATAACTAACTATGAAAACTTGCATACTATATTTTATACAGCTTCTTCAATACGGAATACTCCCTCATGTACATCAGTTTGACAAGTTGGACCTCCAAATACCCACACAGTGAAATATCAAGATATTCTAATTTCCCGAGATTGCAAATTGAAGGTGGCAACCTTGACAAGGTTGGACATGTGGACAATCTTTGCACCATAAGTGAGCTTAACCTTCCTTAGTCATCAGGCAAGTTTTGGATAAGACGGCAATCAGTGAGAGACAATCTTTGAAGGGAAGTTAAATTGCATAGCTTAGCCGGCAGTTTCCTCAAATCACTACAGTTCATGGCTTCCACTTCCCTATCTAATAGACTGATACAATTTTTCCAACATTTCCTAGGGTCTACAGTTATCGTAAAGAGGAGGCTCACGCATCTTATGAAGAAGCACAGACCTAATCTGAATAGGTGAAGGAAAGCTGGGCAGCACACTGAGTGTTACACGCCGAGAACTGTAATTGTATAATATAATAACCTTCAGTTTTGGCATGGTCTGCAGAGCAGAAATGTTGGAAGATAATATTGTTCTGCGGCAAAGAGTAAAGCTAAAGCTTCCACCTCAGGAAATTGAATTAGACACCAAGATTGTTCTATCTAAAAGTCAAGATTATATCCTGATAAGAATGCTTGTAAAACACCTTAATAAACTCGGAAAATTAGTGAATATAACTAATAAATATTCAATGATCAGGCAAGGGAAAGAAAGCGTGTTTTATGAGGAGCAGCCTGACCTGTATGAGTTGAAGGAAACTGAGGGCCAAACGATTAATTTGTGAGAGTCCTTAGCCATTCTGTGGGAATAAAATTATCCTCCCTGCGAGGCATGAAAAGCCTCTTACGATTGACGTAAGAATCTGAAAAAATGGATTTAAGTGTTCACTGAGGAGTCACGCCCAGAAAATACAGATTCAAAAATAAACTCTCTTTGAAAATCTGATCAGTGATTATCGGAAACAGAGTATGCTCTGTTTTTACACACAGAAAAATTTCAGACTAGTCTCTGTTACACTGCACAAGTAACAAAATTTTATCACTAATAAAAACTCACTAACACACCTTTGACATAAACAGGAATTACATTCTCTATAAATAGAGTTTGATGGGCTTCAATTCAGCTAATGCAAATGAAACGTGGAGATTTAAGAGGAGAAACGTGGCAATTTCAGAACAGCAAATGGCAGAGATGGTTATTCGAAGAAGAGGCCCCTCCAGCTGTCACAGGCATGCCAAAAACTCAGGCATTAGTTCCTTCAATCTCCACCTTAATGTCAAGTTTGAGGATTCCCAACTGTGATCTCAGTGCCTCTAATCGATCCTTTGGAAGAGCCTTAGTAAAAATGTCTGCAAGCTGATCTTCAAATTTACAAAATTCAAAAAAAAGAAATTCTTGTTGGACAAGCTCTCTAATAAAGTGATGGAGAATGTCAATGTGTTTGCTCCTACTATGGAAAACTGGATTCTTTGTCATGGACATAGTACTTTGATTATCGCAATAAACTTTGATGGGTTTACATACTTCCATTCCCAAGTCTTCCACCAACCTTGACAACCAAATGGCTTGTGTGCTTGTTGATGACGCAGCAAGATATTCTGCTTCAGTTGTAGATAGTGCAACAGTGGGTTTCTTTTTGCTGCTCCAAGAAACAAGGTTTCCTCCAAAAAGAAAAGGGTACTCTTTCGATCATCCAAGCTACCTGCCCAATCTGCATCTGTGTATGCTACAACATTTGAATCATTATCAGAGGTATAAAACAATCCATAAAATTTAGTACCACTTACATATCTGAGAATCTTTTTGGCTGCCCACCAATGGGACTCGCGAGGTTGACTCATGAACCTAGCAACTAGACTGATAGCAAACATAATGTCTAGTCTAGTGGATGTCAGATACATAAGGCTGCCAATCAGAGATCTATAAAGGGTAGCATCACAAAGTGGACTTTCATCATCTTTCATCAGTTTACTCCCAACTACAAGAGGAGTGCTCACATGTTTACAATTTTTCATAATAAACCTCTTCAACATATCTTCAATATATTTAGCTTGACAAATAGATATACCTTCAGTTGTTTGTTGAATTTGCATTCCCAAGAAATATTGCATTTCTCCCAAATCAGACATTTCAAATTTTGATTTCATTGCCTCTTTAAATTCCTCCATAAGTGGAAATGAGGTGCTAATGAAGATTAAATCATCTACATATAAGCAAAGGATGATGAAATCTGACCCAACAACCCTTTGTAGACAGCACTCTCAAAAGAACATTTAACAAAACCATGATAATGAACATAGTCATCAATTCTAGAGTACCAAGCTCTAGGGGCTTGCTTAAGACCATAAACTGTCTTCTTAAGCCTATACACCTTATCTTCTTTACCGTCAATAATGAAACCCTTAGGTTGATCAACATAAACTTCTTCCTTCAAATATCCATTTAAGAAAGCAGATTTAACATCCATTTGATAAACAATTAACTTTAACTGAGATGCAATGGAAAGAAATATCCTTATTGTTTCCATTCTTGCTACAGGAGCAAAAGTCTCATCATAGTCAATGCCTTCTTGTTGCACATATCCTTGTGCAACCAAACGTGTTTTATGTTTTGAAATGCTGCCATTCATATTAAATTTAAGTTTGTAAATCCACTTTACACCAATAGTGGATTTTCTATGAGGAAGATCAACTAACACCCATGTGTCATTTTTCTGTATTTGTGCAATCTCATCTTCCATGGCTTGCATCCATAACTCATTAGAACAAGCTTCATTAAAACTGAAAGGTTCAACATGTGCAGAAAAAAGAAGAGCAAAATTATGATCAGCATACCTAGAGGTCTCATATATTTCCATTAAACTTTTTGTTTTTCTAGGAGGGTTGAATGGAGATATTGCTTGGCTATCAACATGAGTTCTTACTATTGGAGAAGCTGAAGATACCCTCAATGGAGAACTCCGTGAAGGTGAGCCCATATATCTTGATGTAGAGGGTTGTAAAGAATCATCATTATTATCAAAAATTAAACCTTCAATATGTGGATTCATCACTTTAACTTCTCCTTCATTCTTGAAATAAACTTCCCCTTCATCAAAGATCACATCTCTACTAACATAAAGCTTATTGGTAAGTGGATCATGACATCTATAAGCCTTACTTTCTTTTGAATATCCAATGAAAACACATCTTAAGGATTTTCCATCTAACTTCTGTCTTTGTTGACTAGGAATATAAACAGAGCATGTAGACCCAAATATTTTAAAATGAGAAACATTAGGCTTTCTATAAAACCAAGCTTCATAAGGAGTAGAATATTTTACCATCTTTGTAGAACTTCTGTTGAGAATATATATGTCTGAATGGACTGCATCTGCCCAATACATGTTTGGCAAACACATTTCTCTCAACATACTTCTAGCCATTTCTACCACTGTTTTGTTTTTCCTCTCTGCTACTCCATTTTGTTGAGGAGTGTAAGCAGTAGTTATCTCCTTAATGCCATGTGAGCTGCAAAATTCCTTAAATTCATTGGAGGTGAACTCTCTACCTCGATCAGTTCTCAAGACTTTCAAATAATATCCTGATTCCTTCTCAACACGAACTTTAAACCTTTGAAAACAACTAAAAGCTGGAGATTTTTTACTTATGAAATAAACCCAAGACATTCTTGAATAATCATCTACAAATAGAAGAAAGTAGTTGTTGTTTCCAAGTGACAAGATTTGCATAGGGCCACAAATATCTGAATGTACTAAAGCCAATGGTTCATATGATCTAAACTTGTAATAAGGAAAACTTGCTCTTTTTTGCTTCCCTACGGCTCAACCTTCATATATCTTATTATTGGACTCTATGGAAGAATGAAAACCTCTTACTAAATTCTTCTTTTGCATAAGGGATAGAGATCCAAAATTAAGGTGTCCAAACCTTTTATGCCAAAGCCAAGAATCATAACTAAGGCCTTCAAGCAAACTACATTTGATTCCATTCTTAACAAAAACATCCTATTATCAGTCATGGGAACTTCAACAACAAGGGCATTGTTGTAAAAAATCTTACTACACTTTCCTTCAAAAACAGTCTTGTAATTGTTAGAATTTAGTTGCCCTATGTGAATCAAGTTGTGCCTTAAGTTTGGAACAAACAAGGTATCTTGAACATACATCATTTTTCCATTCTTAACCCGTATGGAAATAGTACCTTTTCCCATTACATCTTTTTCATTATCATTGCCAAAACTAACTATCCCTTTCACATTCTCATCTAGCTTCACAAACTACTTTTTTTTTCTAGTCATATGATTTGAACAACCACTATCCAAATACCATGTAAAGTCATCACAAGCTTCAAGTTTGTTACAAGCTTCAAGTTTGTTACATGTGAGAAATAAAGTTTGAGAATTTTCACCTTCTTCCTTGCTGAAATTTGAATGAGAGGTATCTCTTTTCTTTTGAAAGAAATGACTTTCAAGGTGGCCATCTTTATTACAATAGGTGCAGTGAAAATGACCTCTGCTAGAACTGCTGCTTCTTCCTCTACCTCTGCCACCTCTACCTCTGACTCTTCCATGGCCTCTACCTCCTCTGAATGATGTTGAAGAAAAATCATTTCTAACAGTGGATTATTGTTTCTTCTTATCATCTACTACCTTCAACTTGCTTTGGAAAGCTTGATCCAAAAGTTCCTCATTCTTTTTCAACTTGTCCTCATGTACTTGAAGGCTTCCAAACATATCAGCAAGGGTTAGTTGTGTTAAATCCCTTGATTCTTCTATAGAAATAGTGGCAGGATCAAACTTCTTAGGAAGACTTCTTAACACTTTTTCTACAATCCTTCTATCTTCAAGAGTTTCACCATGAGCATGAATAGCATTAACAATATTTTGAACTCTAGTAATAAAACATTCAACACTATCATTTTCTTTCATAGAAAGAGACTCAAAATCTCTTCTCAGCATTTGAAGTTTGACAACTTTTACCTTTACAGAGCCCTTGTATACCTTCTCCAAGGTTTCCCAAGCATTATGGGACATTCCACATTCTACAATCTTTGTAAAAATTGAAATAACAAGTCTTGTTTGAAGAATAAACAGATCCTTAGCATCTCTTTTCCTATTCTCCTTCAATTCTATCTTATGATCAATTGATAATGCATTATAAGCAGCTTGATCAGTGAGCTCTGTGTACCCTACAGAAACAAGCATCCATAAATCTTGTGAGATGAGCAAAGTTCTCACTTTCACACTCCAATACTCATAATTTTCCCCATATAAAAGCGGAATATGGTACTGGACTGAACTGTTAGTTTGGGCCATTGTCTCCTTCTTTTGGCTACAAACAACCACAAATTGCAAACAACCACAAACCAATGCTCTGATACCAAATGAAGAATTTGAAAAAATGGATTTAAGTGCTCACTGAGGAGTCACGCCCAGAAAATACAGATTCAAAAATAAACTTTGTTTGAAAATCTGATCAATGATTATCGGCTATAAGTTATGAGAAACAAAAGTAAAACTCAGATATCACAACATTTTATTCCAAGCAGTTAAAAAAAGAGGGTACAAAGTACCTCTATTACAAAATAGTAAAAAACAGAGTATGTTATATTTTTACACACAAAAATTTAAGACTAGTCTCTATTACAGTGCACAAGTAACAAAATTTCATCACTAACAAAACTCACTAACACACCTTTGACATAAACATGAATTACATGCTCTATAAATAGAGTTTGATGGGCTTCAATTCAGCGAATGCAAATGAACCATGGAGATTTAAGAGGAGAAACGTGGCAATTTCAGAACAACAAATGGCAGAGACGGTTATTCGAAGAAGAGGCCCCTCCAGTTGTCACAGGCATGCCAAAAACTCAGGCATTAGTTCCTTCATGACAGAGGCACATCTATATTCGACGGTGCCACTCCTAACACATCTATATTCGACGATGCCATTCCTAACACATCTATATTACATCATGTTGAGAAAATCAGAGCTCGGAGGCACATCTATATTCGACGGCGCCATGCGCGAAGCCACTGATGACAGATCCCGACGCTACACTAACTGGAAACTATAACCGATGGTACAGTTTTGGGGCTTGCCCCCAAGTAACAACATTTCGTGGAGCTTGATTAACAAATCCACATAGGTAGGTTACCTATATAATCTCGTACGGAAATGAATCAAATTGTATCATAGTTTTCATATATACATATATTGATACAATCAGAGTCGCATTTGTGTCAGAGGCGTCTTCGTATTATATGTATGACATTACTCCAAATTGGTAAGGATTTCAACTCTTTGCACACTACCTCCATCTACACAGTAAATTTCTATGCAGTGTCGGTATATTGCAAAGGAAATTGGGGATATATCCCACATAGACCTTTTATAAACTCAGAAGTGCAGATTTATTCTCGATATTGTCCACATGTCGATGATCGAACCGACCACGTGTCGACGATAGTGCTGCCAACATATCGAGGGCCCATGAATCAATGGAACACTTGTCCACGACTCAGTGACCCATGTGTTGTAAATCCAACGGCCCACGTCTCAAGTACCGATGGCCCTCGACGATCCAAGGCAGGGGACGTGCCACATGTCAGTGATTTGTGGCACTGATTCCCATGCGTCGAGGATCCAATGGCCAGTTACGTTCCACGTGTTTTCGATCCGACGGACTATAATATGCCACATGCTAACAATCCGACATCTTACAACCTTCCACGTGAACACAATCCGACAGCAGATAACGTGACACATCTACAATCAGATGTGTCTAGCATCTGACGGCCTACAATGTGCCATGTGTCTAGTATTCGACGGACTAACATGTGCCACGTATCCATTATCTCACCATCTATATTGTGCCACATGTCAAACATCTGAAGCCCTATAACTTGCCATGTGTCCCTCTAATCAGACGAACTAGAACTTGCGACGTCTCCCTATAATCCAACAGCGTAGAATGCACCACGTGTCCATGGATCCCACTGTCGGGAATGTGCCACGTTTCCTTAAGATCTGACCGCCTAGAATGTGCCACGTTTCACACGGATCGGACGGTCTAAAATCTTCCACGTGTCACTATGATCGGACGGCCTACAACCCGCCACGTGAACCTATGATCAGACAGCCTAAAATGTGCCATGTATACCTATGATCGGACAGCCAAGAAAGTGCCACGTGTCCCTTGGCTCAGACGGCTTGGAATGTGCCACGTGTCCCTTGGTTCCTACAGCCTGGAATTTGCCACGTGTCCACGGGTTTAGACGGCCTAGAAGGTGCCATGTGTACACAGGATCGGATGGCCTAGAACATGCCACGTGATCTTTGCTTTCGACGGCCGAAAAAGTTCCACGTGTCCCAAGGATCTGACGGCCTAGAATGTGCCACGTGTTGCTAGGATCTCACGGCCTGGAATGTGCCACGTGTCACTAGGATCTGACAGCCTGGAATATGCCACGTGTCCCAAGGATCTGACCGCCCAAAAACTGCCATGTTTCCCAAGGATCAGATGCTCTGCACCCTGCCATGTGTCCCTGGGATTGGACAGCCAAGAACATGCCACGTGTCCGTAGGATCGCATGACCAAGAATGGACCATGTGTCCGTAGGATCGGACAGCCAAGAACGTGCCACGTGTCCGTAGGATAGGACGGCCAAGAACGTGCCACGTGTTCCTTGGTTCCGACAGCCAAGAACGTGCCACGTGTTCCTATGTTCGGATGGTCAAAAATGTGCTAGGTGTCCCTAGGATCGAACGGCCTGTGACGTGCCAAGTGTCTCGCAGATATGATGACCAAAAATGCGGCATGTCTCTGCCACATCCTACGGCTAAAGATTCGGCACGTGTCTACCACATCCGATGGCCAAAAATTCGACACGTATTCTCCAAATACAACGGCCAAAAATTCGCCAGGCATCCGCCAGATCCGATGGCCAAGAAATAACCACATGTCCACCAAATCTGGCAACCTAGAAATTACCACGTGTCCACCAGATCCAACGGTCCAAAATTTTCCACGTTTCCAAAAGATCCGACGGCCTGGAATGTGCCACGTGTAGTAAAGATCTGGTGCCCTGGAATATGCCATGTGTCAATTACCTAGCGGCCTGGAATATGCCACGTGTCAATTATACGACGACCTGGAATATGCCATGTTTCATTTATCCGACAGCCGATATGGAAAATACCCTAAGGCCTAAAATCGGCCACATGTCAATTATCCAACGACCCACATGGCACAGATCCTAAGGTCTGAAATTTGCGACGTGTCAAGGATCGTATGGCCTCCGTGACATTGTTCGTACGACTCAAATGGTATCCGTGACATTGTTCGTACGACTCAAATGGTATGGATTAGACACCTCTAACGCATATGTGGCGCAGATCGTACAACTGAAATGGTACGAATTAGACAGCTTCTAATGCCTACGTGGCACAGATCATACTCAGCCAATGGAAACCTTGAGGCCAGAGGGCAAACAGCTCAGTTGACGGAGGGATTTCCCGGAGTGGCATGGATCCGATGCCTTGCAAGTGGCACATGGCACATACCTATCCGCCCACCGCATATCTGGCTTTTTCTACTCAGCGAACTGAAACCGCGAAGCCAGAGCAGAAATAGCTCAATTGCCCGAGGGATTTTCTGGCGAATAAGGATACCTCTGCTCGAAGCCTCGAAGCCTCGAGAAGATTATTTTTCCAGGGGCACCTCTATACCTCCCCAAGCTTCGATCTCTTGTGATTTCCAGTTGTTGCAAATAACTAACAGGGAATCGTTGTTGTTTGTTCCTGGTCCTTCCATTGAAAGGTTCTCTTTGACAGGGGTTAGGCAGGTTGAAACAAGACTCACTATCTACTTCCTTCATTTTGTTACAGCAGCAGGAACACGGACACAGAGGGATCCTCAATGCCGGAAATTGGACACTGAGCTATCAAGAGTTTGAGATGGAAGTCCTGACTTGCCCACAACTGTCTAATACGAAACTGACACATGGAATTTTATTTTTAAATTTTTAATAATTTTTTTATTTATGTTTAATAAAATGACAAGTCGTAGATTTTATTAACTGATTTTAATTTTTACAAAACAAATTTTTTGTCTACTTTAAAACAATCTAAATTATCATTCAAAAGTTGTGATTCATTTTTAAGTTAGAGATGCCCCAAACATGTTCCTCTTAAAATAGCTTTTGGGCTCAAACTAATTATATAATTAAAAAAGGTGTACAAGTGAAAGCTCGAACTCAAAGTAATACATAAATTATCTTTATCATTTTTCACCAACATTACATTATTGATAATGTTGGGTTTTTTTTTTTCACATAAAATGTCACGATAATATAATTTGTAATACAATACAGCGCTTCAACCAGGGAAATTTCTTCCACAATTCTTCATCAATATTGCTCAGAAACCTTAGCTAAAAGTCTTTCTTCACCCTCATAACACCAAAAAAACAACAAAAAAATAAGAGCCTTCTAATAGTCCTTATATACAGCCAATAAATAAGATCCTTCTAATAGTCCTTATATACTGTGTAATTTTTGTAAACGGCAAAACAAAAAGAAGCTACAAAAGTTTATATTAAGTTGAGGAATAAAGTAGGGCCCTCTTGTCCCTCTATCCAAAGGTTGTAATTGATTTTTCCTTCTGGATTTAGCATTGCCTTCTTTGACAGCTTATCTGCCTGGCAATCTGATTCCTGATAGATATGAATGTAGTTGATCGAGGTGAAAGAGCTTTTTAGATCTCTGATCTTGTCTTTCCAACACTCTACAACATTGTCCTGTAGCTTTCCTTTTTTATTTAGCTATTCTATAACAATTTTTGAGTCACCCATTATCTACATGTCAGCAATGTGAAGTCTCGTCACCAAAGTAAAAGTGACCCAAATTCGCTTAAATAGTATATTTGATAATAATGTATACATTATCTTTTATAGAATAAATTTTACTAATAGTTAGTGTGTTTAAATTAATAAAATATGATTATTTTCATTAAAAAAAAAGTAAGTTAATAAGTGAAGAAATTCATCTTTTTCAATGAGTTTTATTTTTATTTTTTTCTTGATTATTTATATTTTGGAATTTTGATAATTTGGTTGTTTTAAAATAAATGAAAATTAAGTAGGACAAAGTTTCATGGCTAAAGTGAAGGTCAATTCATTGAGATTACAATTTTCTATAAAAAAATTATCGTTGGAGAAAATGTTTCCCCAAAAAAAATGTTGACTTGTGTACTTATTAACTTACACCATTGAATAAGACCCACTAGAGAGTTGGTGGGTAATTAATTATAAAGTAAGTTGATAAGTTATATTTCCACTTAATTGATGGGAACTTTGACCGTGGAAGTTTTCCCTTAGAGGTTTGGCCTATTTTAGGACAACCTAGATCACTTTTGTTTACAGACTATAACAAGTATAAACATGATACAAGACAATATATTTTATTTTCTTTCGATTCAATGAGTGGTTTCAAAGGGTTTGTTTAACCAAATAAACTTATGAAACATATGAATTCCTTTGATGATGTGATATTTATGGACATGGTCGAAGTATAGATATTGTTATGTCATTATGCGTGATATTTTTATAGATTAGCCATGGGCATGTGATTGATGTTATATATGCATGGTTGACCTAATTCACATATGTAACCCCATGGAGACTTAATTCTCCATGGTTTCATCTATTTCTTAGGAGTTAAGTATATGTAATTCCATTTGAGAGTTTGATGATATTGTATACATGTGTATTTTGAACTAATTTGCAGATTAAGACCATGGGAGTTTTAAGGTGGTAACATTGTGTTTGAATTTGATAGCAAGAAGTTATCAATAGTATACATTGTTTAGATACTTCTCAATAACTTTATGCTTGATGTTTTGGCAAGTTTGTGTATGCATAACTTTTATGCAAGATGCTTGAGACATCTCAATTTTGTTTTTCACATGGAAGTTAACAAATGTCAAAACAATAGGGGAAAGGGTCTTTTGGGAGAGAAGGTCAAAATCGTTTAGTGAATAAAGTCTACAATATAATTTAATGTCAAAAGGGGGTTAGTATATTAATTAAAACTAAGAGTTCAAATGGATATCTTAAAAGAATAAGAATTAAAAACGGATATATTAAAATATAGTTAGAAATATTATAAGGAAATAAAATATGATTTTATCCAAGAAAACTCAAATGGAGGATAAGGATGTAGAATACCCACTAATAAACCCAATAAAATTAATTTGATACCCATTAAAATAACTGCACACAAAATGATAAAAAAGCTCATCCAACTACCAATAATTTTAAAAGCGTGAATGCAGATTTTATCTCAAACGTAGAAGCATTCAAACACATAAACTTCAGAGTAAAACACATCAATTAAAATAGTAAATATCACAACAACCACAACACTTATCTTAGAAACTATCACAAATTGGTTGTATACGAGGGACATTCCTCCCAAGTATAGGCTCTACTACTCCAGTTCTCTCAACAACGGGCCACCCCCAAGCTAGGTCTATGAGTCCACAAGGAGAAAATGACTATTATAGTTGATTGCGGTCCACACAAACTGCCCACTACTCAGTGATTTCACAATGGTGTGACTCCAATAATAATTACAACCACCCAACTCTCTTCCCCATCAACATACACAACCAAAGCGATGAGATTTTCGTCTCTACATTATAGTCCCTTAGACAATCTCCATCCCCTCTAAGTATCTAGCACAAACTAGCTAGGAATCTCTCAACTAGGGGCTCCAGGAAATCCAGTTGTAACAAGAGTGCTCACAATAGCATTCTCACATGCTCTTGATTAATTTCTCAATATAAAGTGTCATCATAGGCATGACAACCTATTTGTTAGCATGTATCCTAGCTATGTTATCAAGCTATAATGCAACTACAACAATTCCAACCACCCAACTTTTATCCCCATCATTTTGCACAGCCCAAGGGATATGATTAGCTTCTCTGCACCGCGATCCCTCAGACAATTCTTATCCCCTCTGAGGCTCTAACATAGATTGACCAGGAATCTCTCATTTGGGGGCTCTAGGAAATATAGTTGTAATTGCATCCAGTATGACGGTCACTAGCCTCCCATGGCTATTTTTCCACATAGTATGGTTGGTTCCTCTTTTCCAACACTAAACCTTGTTTTTCCTCTCTTCCTCTAGCTGTAAAAACTCAACTCCCCCTTCTACTCGAATTTCCTCTTCCTTTTCTCCCATGCTTTCTTAACTCTCTCACAAATCCCCAAAAATATTATACTCAACCTATGTTGTCATAACTAGGTGAGATGACCCTCTCACCCACTTCTTACACAATTCCCATCATGATTGTACTTGACCCATGCTCTCTTAACAGGTGAGATGACTTCCCCACCAACCGCTTACATGCTTTTAATGATTGTGTTTAATAAGTCAAAGGAGCATAATTAGACGATAAGAAATTATTTATGACGGTGGCATAGGACTTTAGGCATATGGGATTTCCCTTAAACCCCCTTTATCCCCTCTCTCTTGTGGAATTATAGCCCCCCAAAATTATTGTCCCTCTCACTTCGTACCCAATAATGTATTTACATTTAATTAGTGTATGTAGAGATTAAAATGCAAGGCTCTTTGACCATTGATTAGTACAAGATCTTCAGCCCAAAACATACTGGCTCACCAATGTATTTAACCTATGTACAATTTCATTACAATTCCTAGAGATTCAAATTGGGGGTGTTACAATCCCCTCCCCTTATTTTTGTGCTTTCCTTAGTGCATGTCACCATACAAGTGTACAAACACACACACACACACACACACACACACACACACACACACACACACACACACCAAATATTTTTACATCATTATACTCAATAATTCCACAATTTGATGACTCTTGTAGCAATTCCAACCAGCAATCTTCCATTCCCCTCAGTCTGCACAACCCAAGGAAGTGTACTCATTTCTCTCCTCAATAGTCTCTTAGGTTGTCCCATTTCCATTCCAGGGATCCAATATAGACTAACCATGAAGTCTTAGAGTTGTGGATCCAAGAACTCTAGCTGCAATAATTTCATAGTTTATTGACCTAAATCTTTCATGGTGATTCCAACCAACAATCTTTCATTCCCCTCAGCCCACAAAACCCAAGAAATGGGATCCCCTTCTCTTCCACGCAATCCCCCAAGCTATCCAACTTCCCTCTATGGCTCCAGCACAGGTTGGCCTAGAAGTATTAGAATTGTGGCTCCAAGAACTCCAAATGCAATAATAGAGTCTCCAAATTTTCAAAACAGTTGTGAGCATGCCTCCTACATTGCAATATTTCAGCTCCCACTTTGCTTCTTCCAAGCTATAACAAGTCCATTGGAATTTACTTGTTCTATGCCTTTGTTTCTTTCCAGTGTTATTCTTTACAATATTCAATTCATGTGTATGTTCTTCAGTTATTCTTATAGTAATCAAAATGTAATCATGTATTCAAAAATAAGTTTGCAATGATAAACCAACAGCTATCAGTATGGCTATTTATGTTCTTCACAAATCTTCCACGAGAAATAATTATGCCTCTAACACAAGCTCATGTTTCCAACCACATGCATTCTTAAGTTGCCTCGTCCTTGCTATACTCACCCTTCAGGCTCAGGCATCGCCTTCGTTGCTACATAATCCCTTGGGTGATCCATCATTTTCCAAGGTTTTTATGTGCAAGGAGAGTACCAACTTACTACAATGACATCCACTAGTAGTTTGTACCCAATAACTTGTGACAATCATAGGGTTACAATGTCATAGTCATGGCCTTCTTTCTGTACTTTCCAACTTCAACAACCATCATCTTGTTGAAATATTATAATTGCGAAGAATATTCTAATTACAATTAAGTTATTATTTATAGATCAAATCCCCTTTTGTGGATTGATCATGTTGGGCTTTGTATAATACCATATCAAGTCACTCAAGTCACTCACTCAAGTCACTCATATAGTGCGCAAGTTTTGAAGGAAGTTGTAGTTAGAAGAAGGAGAAGAGAGAGGTGCATGCTTGGTCTTGGATATTCTTGGTGGTTTGGTCTTTTATCTTGGCATTGTATTGGAAATCTATATTAAGGAAGTTTTTGTTGGGTTTTCTCCCCCATGAGGGTTTCCCGGGATAAAATGTTGTGTACCATGTGAATGTGTTTCTCTCAGTGATCCTACTTATACTATTATTGTCTAGTAAATAGAAAAGAACTTAATAGTATCTCTAAACTTAACATGGTATCATAGCTAAACTTAGTAGATCACCTTTCACTAGGTAACCAAAAATGTCACTATTGTCGTACAAGAAAATTAGGGCTTTTATTGGAAGTGAATTTCTGACTAAAAAACATCTAGGGAAGTGCACCCTAGCCTAGAGAACTCATTGGCAGCTTGAGCATCCCTTTTCAGTGTCCAAAGCCTCCGGAAAGTGAAACCCTAGTTTCTACTGGTACCAGAAAACCAGGAAACTAGAACTAGTACCAGAAGTACGAGACCATATTTGCGCAGGTCAAGTTTTAAGGGGTAAAACTTGGAATTTTTAAAATCTGACAGCTCCAGCCTACTCGCCTCAACTCAACGCATCTCCTGGTAAGTTTAGATTCGATTTCTGAGAATTTTTATTTTTTGATCATTTTCACACCTTTTGAAGAGTTAAAAGGTGTGGAAAACTTTTGTGCCTGGAAATATAGGATTGCACTCATTCTCGAAGAGAATGACCTTGCAAAATTCATAAAGGAAAATGTACTGGAACCAGAAGAATATGCAACTAAAGCAAAGTACAAGAAGGATATGGTTAGGGCCAAAAGAATCATTGCAAACTCTATTAAGGACCACTTGATCCCTCAAGTGTCCTCTAAGAATAATCCAAAAGAAATGTTTGATGCCCTAACCAGAATGTGTGAAGGAAGGAATATCAACCGGAACATGAATCTGAGAACCCAACTCAAGAATACAAAGATGTAGAAAGGAGAAACAGTTCATGACTATTTCTCTAGGATTTCTCAATTCAAGGAACATCTAGAAGAAATCGAAGATAACCTAGATGAATATGAACTCGTAATGACAGCTCTTAATGGTCTCACAAGACCTTGGGATACCTTCATCCAAACTATCTATGAAAGAAAGGAGAAACTCCAATTTGACAATCTTTGGGAAGAATGTGTTCAAGAAGAAGCAAGAGTAGCCAACCGAGAAGCGGTACTATTAAGGGATGAAGATCAATCTCTAGATGCTCATGCTAAGAGAGGAAATAAAAGGTCTCACTTCCAAAAGGAGACCCGCCTCCATAAGGAATCTCACTCCCCAAAGAGATCCACCCAGTTCCATAAAGAATCTCACCCTCCAAAGAGATTCCAGAAATATCAGAAGGGTCAAAGAAGAGAAAAATATTTCTCCTCTTACCAATGTTATCATTGTGATAAGATGGGAAACATTGCTAAGAATTGTCCTACCAGAAGAGAAGAGTACAAGAAAAGAAATAACAAAAGACACCATTCCCATGCAGTCGAAGATGATGAGCCTCCCACAAAGATGATTAAAGAAAAGATTGAAGACTATGTTTTATTCTCTACCCTCTCAAGATCTGTGACACCTGGAGAGGATACTTGGCTCATAGATAGTGGTGCCTCTAAGCACATGACAAGTCAGAAAGACATTCTCTCTAGCCTTACAGAAAATAACTTTCCCTAGAAAGTTACACTCAGAGATGATTACCAGTACCCTATCAAAGGAGTGGGATAATCCACCTACAAACTTGATTCAGGGACCCCGATGAAAATGAAGGATGTACTATATGTACCAGTTTTGACGAAGAACTTACTTTATATCTCAATTTTTTATAATAAAGGCTACATGGTAGCATTCATATATGGTGAATTTCTAATGTGGCCTAAAGGAAAAACCATAGAAGATGCAATTATCAATGGAACAGAAGAAAGTGGCTTGTATAAGTTAAAAGGTCACTCAGATGCAGCTTTAACTCACTCCACTGAGAGTCCATGTGAACTTTTGCATAGAAGAGTATCTCACATCAACTAAAAATCATTACCATATGTAAACAAGGTAGTTACAGGTATACCAGAATTCAAGTTTGATCATGAAGGTGTGTGCAAGGGATGTGCACAAGGAAAGAACATAAAGAATCATTTTCCAAAGAGCGACAGTAAAACAGAAGGAATCTTGGAGCTCATCCACTCAGATGTATATGGTCCAATGCCATCAAAATATATTAGTGGGTACATATACTATGTGTCATTTATTGATGATTATTCTCTCAAGACTTGGGTTTATTTATTGAAATCAAAAGATGAAGTATTGGGAAAATTCAAGGAATTCAAGTCCTTGATAGAAAATATATTCGAAAGAAAAATCAAGATACTCAAGTCAGATAATGGAGGAGCATACACCTCAAAAAAAATTGGAATCTTTTGCAGAGATTTCGGGATTAAGAGGGAGCTCACCACTCCCTATAATCCTCAACAAAATGGTGTAGCAGAAAGAAAGAACAAAACAATAATAGAAGCAGTGAAGACTATGATCAACGATCAAGATCTTCCAATGCACTTATGGGTCGAAGCAGCAAGAACAATAGTCTATGTTCAAAACAGATTATCCCATAGTGCACTTGGATTCAAAACCCCTGAAGAAATGTTCTCTAGAAAGAAACTAAAAGTAATCCATCTCAAGATATTTGGATGTCCAGTGTTTGTATACATTCCAAAATAAAGGAGAACTAACTTGGACCCTTCAGGAAAGAAGGGAATATTTGTTGGATACTGTGAGGTCTCTAAGGCCTTTAGAATTTACATACCAGGTTACCATCATATTGAGATCAGCAGAGATGTAACCTTTGATGAAGATGCAGCACTCAAGAAATCAAGAAGATACCATCTTGAAGAAGTATATGAAGAAGAACCTGTAGCTCCCAGAGTTACAGAACCAGTGAAGGAAGTCATAGTTACCCTTGATAATGATATTTCAGAAGATCACGATATGATAGAATCTCAAGAACCTCCCTAGATGACGATCTCTCACAAGAGAAATCTAGCTTGGGAAAGGGAAATTATTCAAAATGGAGAGAAGTATGGTGCCCTAGAAGGAACCATGAGACAAAGAAACAAACCTAAGACATTCTCCAATTATATGGCCTTGATGTGTGATCTCATAGAAAAGGAACCTACTTGCTTTGAAGAATCCATTCAGAAGAAAGAATGGGTGGATTCCATGACAGAAGAATACCAATCCATTATAAAGAATCATGTATGGGAAATAGTTCCCAGACCAAAGAAAAAAGATGTGGTATTTTCCAAATGGATATACAAGATAAAACATGTTGCAAACGGAAGTATTGAAAAATACAAAGAAAGATTTGTATCTCATGGATTTTCTCAAAAGGAAGGAATTGATTATGAAGAGATGTTTTCTCCTATAGCCAGATACACTTCTATCAGAACAATCATAGCTCTTGCAACCAAGATGAAGTGGAAGTTACACCAGATGGATGTGAAAACAACCTTTTTGAATGGTGTTATTGAAGAAGAACTGAATATAGAACAACCACAAGGGTCTGAAGTTGAAGATATAAAGACTCGTGTCTACATATTGAAGAAAGTTGTGTACGGATTGAAGCAAGATCCTAGAGTTTGGTATGGAAAAATTGACAGTTTCCTCACGAGCTTGGGATTTACCAAGAGTAAAGATGATTATAACCTTTACTTAAAGGTTATGAATGATGAGTCAGTTATATTGTTGTTGTATGTAGATGACTTATTCTTAACTGGAGAAGAAAATCTCATCACAGATTGTAAGAAGAAGCTCATTGTAGAGTTTGAGATGAAAGACCTAGGCATGATGCATTATTTCTTAGGTCTTGAAGTTTGGCAGAGCCTAGAAAATATATTCCTTAACAAAGGGAAGTGTGTAGTAGAAATAATGAAGACATTTGACATGTTGGAATGTAAATCCATGAACACACCCATGGAAACAAAGTTGAAGCTCCTGGCAGATACTTCGTCGGAATTGGTTGATGCTACTTTATACAGATAGATGATTGGTTTGTTGATACAGCTGACAAATACCAGGCCAAATATATGTTTTGATGTGAACACCTTGAGTCAGTATCTGGTAGATCCTAGATGTGTTCACCTTGTAGCTACAAAACATGTGATGAGATACCTTAAGGGTATATTTGAATATGGTCTCTTGTATACTGGAGATCATGACTTCAGACTATATGGATATACTAATTCATATTGGGCTAGAAGTGTTTCTAATAGAAATAGCACTTCATGATGTTATTTCAGTCTCGGGTCAGCCATGACTTCATGGCAGAGCAAGAAGTAATCCAGTATTGCTCTCATCATGTCAGAAGCGGAATACATAGCAGCATGTTCCACCATTTGTGAATCCATATGCCTTCAAAAATTGTTGACATGTCTATTCGATCTGGATATGGAAGCCACCGTGATTCTATGTGATAACTAGAGTTGCATAAATATGACGAAGAACCATGTGTTCCATGATAAGTCGAAGCACATAGAAATCCAGTATCACTACATTCGTGATATGGTGCATAGGGGAGCTATAAAGATCCAATGTGTTGGCACAGATGAGAAGGTTTCATATGTGTTGACCAAGCCTTTGTCTCATGTGAAGTTTGAGCACTTCTGAGACAAGTTTGGTGTTGTCTGAAAGGACCTCCCTCAAAAGGGGGAGTGATGTTGATGATACTATAGTATCCTGACCAACAATGGGTAGTTCCATTAGGATTGTATATCCTAGGGGATTTATCATCCCTGGTAAGATCCTGAAGGTACAGTAAGGATGGTCTGTCAGAGTACCTCTAAATGTATATGTCAGTTGTGGTCAATAGTGGTATCTCCATTAGGATTTTATATCCTTGGGAATCTTTTGATTCCTGGGCAAATCCTGAAGGTCTAGTAAGGACAGTATGTCAGAGTACCACATGGTAGCTCTGTTAGAATTTTATATCCTAGGGAATCTTATTATTCATGGGCAGATCCCAAAGGTCCGGTAAGGACAGTCTGTCAGAGAACCACAAAATTGTGTTGTTTCACCTACCTCATTCTATTGACATATGATGATGTTGATGATGTTATCTCAACCTCGTGTTGATGATGTTGATGATGTTATCTCAGCCTCATGTTGATGATGTTGATGATGTTGATGATGTTATCTCAGCCTTTTGTTAATGATGTTGGTGATGTATCAACCTCATGTTTTTGATGATGATGTATCTGTCTTGTACTGATTGATGATGTTGCATTAGTGTTATACTAATTGATGTTGATGAAGATATTGATGATGATGCTACTCCAACTCCATGTTGTGAAAGATGATTTTGTTGATGATGAGAAAAACTTTCAATGATTTATAGATGTGTCATTTAATGATCCATATGTTGATGATGATGTTTCTCTCTCCTTCTCATGGTGATGTTGTGTTGGGCTATGTCAGTAGAATACCCTTCTTGTTAAGGGGGAGTGTTGAAATATTGTAACTGCGAAGAATATTATAATTATAATTAAGTTATTATCTTATAGATCAAATCCCATCTTGTGGATTGATCATTTCGGGATTTGTATAAGACCAAATCCCCTTTTGTGGATTGGTCAAACCATGGTTATATGGTGTTGATTGTAAAGTCGTCCCCTAGGGATAATTAAATTGGTTTTAAACACTAGTTGGAGAAGTAGGCCATGCTTGATGAAAGGGCATAACCCTAGCGCCTCCCAGCCAGTATAAATAAGTGAGGAGGGTGCCTCATTCTCACACTCACTCAAGTCACTCATCTAGTGCGTAAGTTTTGAAGGAAGTTGCAGTTAGAAGAAGGAGAAGAGAGAGGTGCATGCTTGGTCTTGGATATTCTTGGTGGTTTGGTCTTTTATCTTGGCATTGTATTGGAAATCTATATTAAGGAAGTATTTGTTGGGTTTTCTCCCCCATGAGGGTTTCCCAGGATAAAATTTTATGCACCTTGTGATTGTGTTTCTCTCAATGATCATGCTTATGCTATTATTGTCTAGTAAATAGAAAATAACTTAATAGAAGCTCTAAATTTAACACATCTTTCAAGGATGAGGTTTCTTCTCTTAATGTTTGGCTCTTGCATGTTCTATCACCCAATCGTCATTATGTATTTACACTCATTTCCATATCTAAGATTGTTCTATCTACAATCTATCTCAACTTTCAATCAACCAAACAAATTGTGAGTATCCATGCACATCATCATTTTATTGCAACATTTAAAACATCCCATGAAGTGATCTTAGAATTATATCGTACCAATGATCCAATCAATTTCAATTGTTAATCATATCAAATGGAATGAAACTAGCATGTATTATATATTCATTATTTAGCACACCAAGCTTTTCATAATGCAATCAAATATTTATGATAATAACCAATGTGCCAACACTCATGATCACATCTACACAATGTATCCCTACATTGATTTCAAAATACCACATATCTATATTATGCATTCCACCATGGTGAATTGGAAATTCTATCCAACACCTCGACACATCATCCAAACACTTATATATCTCTTGTTCGACCATTTGTATATCTTCCTTTTCAACCCAAACATAACACCATGAATATAATCCTTTAATGATGATTTTTTTGTTTTGGCAAAAAGGTTGCAATCCAAAACATCAATTATAAGTAGGAATACCATTGCACACTTGTGTAGTGCTATAGCCTTTCGATATCCAACCACATTATGGACTCACACATGGATAACTTTATTGGCATCCATTTATATAACATTAGTATATCTCATAACATGCATTGGCGATGAACGCATAACCAATGTAACATGACATACCATTGAATTTCACATGATTGCATTCAAGCATTAAATAACCTTTATACATTCAAGGCCCTCTACCTTTACCACATTTATTGGAGTGTCATGCTCAAAATACACATCACTTCAGATACTAAATTTTGACTGGGGGAAATTTTACCTTAATTCCCTTCGACATCTGTGCATCAAAAACCATCAATTTTCATACTTACATGGTTTCCCTCAATTTACTTGATACTACCTGATCAACTGATATCTTGTAGAGGATCACAAACTCCTTCCGCCAAGCTCTTTTTCAATATATACCCATCCCCATTTATCTTCATATGGATGGTGTTCATATGTGGTAGCATCATCATCTCCTTCATCCATGCTATAAAAAAGAAATCTAGATACATAATTCATCATTAGTCACATTCAACTGTCATAACATCATTATTAGATATTTACAAACAAACTACTCTAGTTTATAACCATGTCATATGTATGGCCAAGTATTTTAATATGCACCAAGAATTCACTCTCAGCATGCCTACTAGTGCACATGCATTCTAGATTTCCTATATGCATTATGTATCCCTTCTCAAAATTCACTCCAATGTATATTTATTCCATCTTCATGTGTTATATATGGTTGTATTTAAATCCTTATGGATTCTTTTAGCTTTGTGTGATCTCACTTTTCTCATATGTGGATTATGTTGGGCCCTTCATTTTGGGATAAGAAGTTGTGCAAGAAGGACTACAGTCCTAGTTTTGGTCAAGTATGAGTGGCGCAAGCTACATAAGAAGTTAGACAGCAGAGCAAGGAAAAGTAACAGAAATAAGTTGTGAAAAGGGCATTGAAACGCCAGCAAGGAAAAAGTAGTTGCAATAGAAAAAGAAAGCATGTGAGCTCAAATCCAGAAGACACGACTTAGCCTATATATAGGGATGAATATGATTCTAAAAGGGTTCGATCATGATTTTAAAAGTGTTGTTGTCTTCTTGCTGTTATCTATTGTTGAGAAGTCGGGTTTGAGTTCTGTAAATGTAATCTTTACACCATTTTGGGAAATAGAGCTCTGTGACATGGGTCCAAAGCCAGGAGTCTGTAACAAAGCACTACTTTGTATCTCTGAGGTTGTATCTGATAAATATCTGAAGATAATATATGAAGAGGGATCCAAATTTTCAAAATATGTTGCGCCATTCTGTGTTATGCTTATGCATTGTATCTTTATAGTACTTCTTTATGCTTCATAAGTTCCACATGATGTTTTTGTGTATAAATGTTGTCTACAACCTAAGTAGCTTCAGTTCTTGCGTGTATGAGTTCAGATATGTTATGTAGTTAGTTTGTCTTGCACAATATCAGGATGAATCTTGAATGTTCTAAGAACCCACCTAAGTATTCTCCTTGCCCTTCCCTATCCTTTGTCTTAGCCGCGCTTCGGTTGAGACTTCATCTCTCCGGAGGAGATGAAAATGCCAGCGCTCTAGATTACATGGTACCTTTTGTTGGTAACCCAAGAAGGACCCTGGTCTAATCAATCCTACACCAACAAAATGGTTATGTTGTTGGGACCTGCATTAAAAGGGAACATGTAGGGAGGATTCTTCCACGGATTCACAGATCTAACATTAACCAATGGTGGGAGATAAATTGTGATGCCTTCATATGGAAAGAAGCGAAGCTGAGAAGAAAATCTATGGAAAATACTCGGGAGGCACCTTCACATATGGATACATGTTTCTTGCGTTTACAATGATCAAATGGACGCCACCCACTGGAAGACCATTGGCACAAGCAGACAAGGGGCACCTTGCAAAGATGTTTGAGCCCTGGCATTCCAGGGTGGACTCGGAGAACATAGCCTTCAACAACATGGCATTCTCCAATTGGTATAACGGGCTCATCGACGCAACGCATAGGTTGTGCATTCCGTAGGAACTCCTCAACTGCAACATGAGGAACATCACCTTCAAGATGAACCGACACCATATGTTTGTATGGTTGAGGTATGCCAACAAGGAGGACTTTCATTCAAGGATGTTTTCATTCTAATTAGATGAGGAGGCCTTCGAAAAAGAGGTAATGTCGTGGTTGGTATTTAAACGCAAGCCGCGCAAGTCAGGGATGCATTATGTTTTTCCTGTCGAGCTGTTGAAGAAGAAAGGCAAAGAAGTAGGGGTAGGACTGAGCTCAGGCTTAGAGGCGTCGAAGAAAGAAGCTTCAAAAAAGATAGACTTTGAAGAGGAGGAGGATACACGGCCACTAGAGCGGAAGAAAATAACACTGCCTATATTCCCGCAACTACCAGAGCAATCCCTTTTGACAGGTAAGGATGTCAATGAAATCCTAAGCGTTGCATTCATTACAGAACCAATGGATAAGAAGTTCAGAACACTAGGGGTATCACCGAGCAAATTTATGAACCCCCAACCCCTTTCATCCTCCATTCCCCACACTCGCTCAGCGGTCCGCGCAGCCCCCATCATCCATATTTAGGACGACCCTAAGCCTGACACCCTTCCATCCACCATCATCATTGAGCACCCTCCATCACCACCACAACCCTAGTCTCCTGCCCCAAAAACCACCAGTCCACCCCAAACCACTGATCTAGATCCCATGCAAATCGATCCCCCATAACTGCCTAAGACGGAACTACCAGAAACAAGCCCAGAGTTAATCGAGTAGAGATCATAACTTCCTGGTCCAAATCCAGAAGAATCTTAGCAGTAACTGCAGCTGACTAGCCCGAACACTAAAATCCAGGACCAGAAAATTGTACCTTTTGTGCAACAGAAGGACACTCAAACGATAGAGGAGCCACAAGCTCAAAGTCCCCATCACATTTCCTCAACGACCAAGGTTGAGGGTGCCATGGGAAGTGAAACTCTGGAAGTGGAGCCACACAAAGAGAAGGAGCTACCAAAGGTTTAGAAGGAACCAGAGTCAACCTTCGGCCAAAGCGCAACATCCGCGCAGGAACAGATGGAGTTGGTTCTCCAGAACCCTCAATAGTGCAAAGAGTTGTTGCAACTCTGCCTGGACAGAACATAGGTTATGAAACTCCTACCATCAGCGTTGAGGTTGAGGCTTGTGCCAGGAGCATCCACAGGGGAGGAGGAGGTAGAGACTCCATCAGAACATTCAACGGCCAGTGAGCTTCCACTGCAGGTCCGAGAACCCAGGGACACAACCCCTTCATTGGCTGACCTTGCGCAGTGGCCATCAACACACTTAGTTGGAATGATTAGGGCATCAACTGATCAACTAAAGCAAAGGCTCCAGTAGGCTAAGAGGTCTGCAGAGTTCACAAGGGATGAATCTCTCCTTGCGCAAGCATGCATAAAATAAGAAGAACACGCAAAGATCTAGGTCGAGCACAGACTGGAAAGAGTTCAGGAAAGGCTTGTTGAAGCCTAGCTAGAAATTCGGAAGGTTGCACCCAAGCTACCAGAAGCCAGTGATACAGGAGAGTCAGAGCATCAGATTGAACTGCTCCAAGGAGCATGGTCACAATTGGCCATTCATGTCGAGCAGCTGGAAGTGCAGTTGTGGCAGACTCGGCAAGAAGCAGAGCAACAGCCTTGGAAGTTGCAGGAGAAGATGGAGAAGATAGTTCTAGAAGGAAACAATGCTCGAGCATCACTACACAAGCGCACATCTGAGTGCACAAATATTTTCAAAGAAGTCAGCGATTGGATGGGCATCATCGCTAGGCGCAACCAGAATTTGGAGGTTGTGTGCACTAGAATCCAGGTGTTGAATGAGGAAGTTGTGGCTATGATGGATCCACTGGAGAAACAACAAAAGTTTAATTAGATTCAACAAGTGGACAACGAGTTGAATGCTCTATTTGAGGCGCAATCCGTAGCTAAGGAGTTGTGCGACTTTTGACCTTTCATTTAGATAGTTTATATGAAAATGCATCAAGTCGATGAAACAACATATTCGGAATGGAACTCTTTGGTTGCATCCAAGCCAAAGGAATTTATTACAGATGCGACCCAACAGTTCGTCGCCAAGGCCTCACTCCTTGCCAGGAAATGGCAAGATAAAGTTGGGAGATTTCAAGAATTTAAGAAATGGGCCTTGGAGTTGGTTCCAGAGTTGGGCCCTTCATTTGAAGAGGCAGAGGAAGAGAAAGCGCAAGAAGAAGAGCAAAGGAAAGAGGAAAAGGAGGACAAGGGAAAGCAACAGTTTCTCCTAGAAGTTACAAAAGAGTCAAGTACTTAACTCGAGGGCGAGTCAAGGTTTGTGGTCGGAGCCTATTGGTCCCGTCGTTTTTGGATAACAAGTTGCGCAAGAAGGACTACAGTCCCAGTTTTGGTCGAGTACGAGTTGTGCAAGCTATAGAAGAATATGGATAGCAGAGAAAGGAAAAGTAACAGAAATCATTTTTGAAAAGGACAGTGCAACTCCAGTAAGGAAAAATCAATTGCAACAGAACAATAAAGCATGTGAGGTCAAATCCAGAAGACACGACTTAGCTTATATATATGGATGAATATGATTGTAAAAGGGTTGGATCATGATTGTAAAAGGGTTGTTGTCTTCTTGTTGCTATCTATTGTTGAGAAGTCGGGTTTGAGTTTTGTAAATGTAATGTGTACACCATTTTGGGAAATAGAGCTATATGACATAGGTCCAGAGCCAGGAGTTTGTAACACGACACTACTTTATATCTCTGAGGTTGTATTTGATAAAGATATGAAGATAATATATGAAGAGGGATCCAAAATTTCAAAATATGTTGCGTCATTCTATGTTATGCTTCTTCATTGTATCTTTACAGTACTTCTTTATGCTTCATAAGTTCCACATGATGTTTCTGTGTATAAATGTTGTTCGCAACCTAAGTAGCTTCAGTTCTTGTGTGTATGAGTTCATATTTGTTATGTATTTAGTTTGTCTTGCGCAATATCAAGATGAATCTTGAAGGTTCTGAGAACCCACCTAAGTATTCTCCTTGCTCTTCCCTATCCTTTTGTCTTAGTCGCGCTTCGGGTGAGACTTATTCTCTCTGGAGGAGATGAAAATGCCAGTGCTCTAGAATACACGGTACCTTTTGTTGGTAACCTGAGAAGGACCATGGTCTGATCAATCTTGCACCAACATATTGTTTCTTCTTATATAAAAGCTTTCCAACCAAGTTCAACTTGATCATATTGCATTCCCAATCAAATTACCCTATTGTTACTAAAACCATTTAGCAACTACCTTTACTTAGGCAATTCTATCCCAAATTTATATTGATTGAACCTTCCAATGCATTATAATTCTACACGTTATGTCTTTACATATTCATATAGGCTACTCTGGAGGATTCAACTCTATTTTTCACTCAAATGTGATTTCAATTGATCCATTCAACATTTCATGGTACTGCAATTATTGCTCTCCCATTTTCATATGGTTTCCTTTTAGATTCTATCTCCCTTGCAAATAATAACAAACATAAATATGATTTCCTTCTCATATACCTTCTTCGTATTTCCATTCTGGAAATCACTACACTTCCTATGTTATTCGTGATTGTCATCCATTTGTACATTTGGGATTAACTCAACACCCTTGGAATGCACTCATCATTTCCCCACTTTCCTTCCTTATCAATTATGCTCAATTATTTTTGGACTCATCCCCTTAATGCTACAATATCCTTCATCCATATTATCCATTCATATTACAGAATCCCTTGCCATTAGTTTCATCTATCCTTAGACTTTGTTCAGTTATGCAATCTTCTTTAATTTATGGAATAGCTCTCTTTGAAGTATGATTGTATTTTTCTCAAACCAATATGCACAGACTACACTTCTTTATGTCTCCATTGGAACCATTTTGAGTGCACGTTCCTTCATTATTTCATCCATTGAATGCTTTACTTTTGCACCATGCTTCCACTGTGCACTCTGACAACAAAAGTGGACATGTTACTCTCATTATTTCATCATAGTTTTTTATTCATAGTTGGAAACTCTTGTAAATCTTAATATATTGGTCCACGGAGATTATTCAACCTACCTTCCAATACATCCTAGTGTCACCCTTCAAGTTCTCAACAACAATACCCTATTATTAAAGTCAACCCGTTTTCCTTTCTAGGTTGTTGCACTTCTATCTATGCCCCCATACCATTACACATGAACTATCATGATATATATAAAGCTTTCCTTGATATGAATTCATGTATGGTATGCGCCCTTTTTCATCTAGAACTCATTTTCCAAAAGTATAATTGTTTTGGGATCCTTCCACATTTAAGAATAACATTGTTCATTAAGCCCAAATGTCATATTTCTTACAACATTTTGAAACAACTCGATGCTTTCTTGGAGAACTTAAACCTTCTTTCATGTTTTCCTTTGGATTACCATTTCACCAACTATACTCATGCATCAATATGAGTTCTGAGCTGAAATTTATGGTTCTCTAAAATCAACAATTTTGCCCCTTTTCCACACTTTTCTCATTGCTGGTACAATTAATCTCAAATGCCAACTTCTGCCACCTACAAAAGAAAATATGGAGAGAAATATGAAGACTTTTCTATCGAGCACAAATAGTATTCTTGATTGTGAGGTTCATATAAACTTTCATATCGATGATTTTATTTTCCAATCAAATTCTACGTCAATCTAGAATTGTCAACTTCCCTTTTGACATTTTCTTTGGACTTAGAATTTTTAATGAAAATTGTTATCTCCCAAAAGGAGAAAAATTGGGAAAACTTCAATAAGACAAAGTTGTTTGATTTATTGAGGTAAAAATGTCGAGTAAACATATTCATGATTTAGGGTCTTGTTTCCTCTAAAAATCTCAAAAGTCTCCAAAAGGTGTCATGGAATAGTGGATTTTGGCATTTTTCCACGTCCCTATTCCAAACCCCTTGGAATTTGGCCAAAATATACATTGGGTTTCACCATGTCTTCTTCCCTGACTCACTATAAGAGTTTCATTTGCAACAATGTCTCTATCAAGGAGTACCATATTTCTCTTTAAAAATAACTAATTTGTTTTTTCTAGCAATATGGAGTTGAATCGGCTAGTGGGCCTCACTGGTAATTTTATGCCCCTCAACATTGCGGAATTAACTCCAAAATTCCATCTACATATGATATTTTCTTCTCCTATTATGGCCAAAATATGATTTTGGCTCCAAACGTTTTTTTAATAAATACCTTCAACTTGTTAACGTGGAAATATGGATAACATAGCATGGCATGTGGATGTTGATGTGGCATTGATGTCCACCTATTAACCCCTGACATGACCATGTCCCATCCTCACCGATAAGCTAAAAAATTATTCTATCAATGAGCTAAACAATTCTCCTCCATCGACGAACTACAAATTTTTTCCATCGACTAGATAAAAAAAAAAAAACCATCAAAGAACCTTGAAATTCATCCCATCAGTGGACCTTAGAATTTTTCACATTGACGAACTTCAAAATTTGTCCCATTGGTGCACTTCATAATTTGTTCCACCAGTGAACTTCCAATTTTCCCATCGATGGATTTTAGAGTTTTTTCTATCAATGGACTTCTGAATTTGTCATTAGAGAACTAAAAAATTCTCAATGCCAGACTACAAAATGTACTTTGATGAACTACAAAATGTTTTGATTGCCAAACTACAAAATGTTCCTTCAATGAACTCCAATTTTCCTCCTTGGCAAACTAAAAAAATCTTCTTTGATAAACTTAAATGTATATCTTCACATTGTCAAACTAAGGTTGTTTCCACATCAACAAACTAAGAAATTTGTTTTCAGTGAATTGAAATAAGCTTAATTTTGATAAATTGAGAATTTGTCTTCGATGAACTCAAGTAAAATCAACTTTAGAAAACTAAAATATGGTCTTCGACGAACTCAAGTAAACTCAACTTTAGCAAACTAGAAAATTGTCTTTGGCGAACTCAATTATTTTTCCATTGGTGACCTCCATTATTTTTCCATTGGTGAACTCGTTTAACTTAGAATTTTTTTACCAAATCCATGATGAATATGGATCATTGATTCCAATATCAAATGTGATCTAGTTCGTTGATGGGTATACATAATATTCAAAGGGAATTTTACACATGGCCTCCATGGATGCTCCAGACTTAACTTTTCATGGTCAATTTCAACCTTGTGCTCACCCATTTTGTACCCCCACGCCAAATATGCTTTGGATTTCATCTGAAAATTGGGGATTTCACTCTAATTTGATCATTTTCCCCAATTTCAATGTGGATTAAAATGTTGCAACAAATAATTTGTCAAATTCACATTGATCTCTCGTCCATACAAGTTTAGTGTTGAAACCTTCACTCTAATACCAACTTGTAGAGTACCCACTATTAAACCTAACAAAAATATTATGATACCCATTAAAATAAATTTGATCTACATGATAAATATCCTCATGCAACTACCAATAATTTTAAAAACATGGATGCATATTTTATCTCAAACATAACAACATTCAAACACATAAACTTCAAAGTAAAACACAAAAATTAAAATAGTAAATGTCATAGTGATTAGGAAACTTATCTTAGAAACTATCACCAATTGGTTGTGTACAAGGGAAATTCCTCCCAACTGTAGGATATTTTTCTCTAGTTATCCCAACAATAGGCCACCCCCAAGATGGGTCTATGAGTTCAAAAGGAGGAAACAACTCCTATGGTTGGCTACGATTGACACAAATCACCCAATACTCAACAATTTCACAATGACGTGACTCCAACATCAATTCCAAATACCCGCCTCTCTTCCCCATCAGTCTACACAACCCAAGGGATGATATTTCCTTCTCTTCACCACAACCCCTCAAACAATATACATCCCCTCTAGGTCTCCAACATGGACCATCCAAGAATATATCAACTAGGGGCTCTAGGAAATCTATTAGTAACAAGAGTGCTCACAATCGCATTCTCACAAGCTCTTGATTAATTTCTCAACATAAATATCATCACAAACATGACATTCTATTTCTTAAAATAATTCCTAGCTATGTTACTAAGATGTAACACTACTACAAATATTCCAACCGCCCATCTCTCTTCCCCGTCAATTTGCACAATCTAAGGGCACTACAAGGAGAACACCTTCTTGGTTTTTACGGAACCTACCCCAAAAATTTATCTTTTAGTTGTTTATCGCAGAGGCAGGCAGCCGTAGGTTTTTTATTCAGAGCACCTTTAAGGTATATACACATCGATACACATCTAAAACATATTGCGTCAATGCTTAAATGTTCAAATGCACCATCACTATTCATAGCAAAGGTTGTTAGCGGAGGCGAGCGGCCAGAGGTTTTTTTCGATGTTCCTTTAAGGTATATATGCATCAGTGTGTACATGAACAATAAAGCATCGGTGCATCAATGTTCAAAAGCATCACCACACTTTATAATAAAAAATACATGCATGGAATAAATTGCACTAGTGTCATTGAACATTATGCACCAATGTGCCTCATTGTCACTCGATGCATTGCGATAGGGAAAATAAAAAAAATTACCAAACCGATTCCATTTTTATAGTGCATCATGTGATTCCAAACTCTAAAGCAAGCATCAGTGCTCACCTTCATTCCTAAGACGCCCTGTTTCTGGTGCTCTACACCAACTTGGATAGCTCCATTGGTAGATTCCACACATTTCCAAATTTTGGAATTCACCATGAATTTTCATTTCCTCTCAATGGTACAACCATTCCTCCTTGGGACATAAGAGGCCAGGTAAATTATTTATTACCTTCCTATTTTCATTTTCATTCGATCAAAATTTGAATTTAGCTTGAAATTTGTCATTTTTTTCAATTTTTTTTTCCAATCTTGCGCGATGCGCCTAAACGCTTCATCTCACCCTGAAGTAGTGTGTACTATGTTAAATTATCAATGAGCACCGTCACCGGTGCGTCTCATACATATGTACGCATCGGTGTCATTCAAGCAAGAGAACTGTGCTAAATTATAAAATCAAAGCGGTGCATCCTTCAAAACACCCCGAAACCGACAGACAATTGGATTTGACATGCACCAATATATTTCACTTAATTAACCACACCGCTAGCTTAAAGAATTATAAAATTTAATGTAGCGGTGCGCCCAGTTTAACCAACCGCGCTTTGGCATACACAAAACATAAATCATTGGCGAGTCAATGTACCGCCATACTTTATAGTAAAAATTATATGCACCGAATAAATTGCATCGATGTGGTTGAACATTATCCACCGGTGCGCCTCATTGTCGTCGGGCACACCACGGTAGGGTAAATAAAAAAATAATTACCGAACTTATTTTCATTGTTACAGTGCATCTTGTGCTCCTAAACTCTTAAGCAATCACCGATGCTCACCATCCTTCCTAAGATGCCTTGTTTCCGATGCTCTACATCAACTTGGATAGCTCCATTGGTAGATTCCAAACATTTTCAAATTTGGGAAATTACCATGAAATTTAATTTCTTCTCAACGGTGAAACCATGCCTCCTCGGGGCATAAAAGGATAGGTAATTTTTTTATTACCATCCTATTTTCATTTTCATCCAATCAAAATTTGAATGTATCTTGAAATTTGGCATTTTTTTCAATTTTTTCCAATTTAGCTTGATGCATCTAAACGCTTAAGCTCACCCCAACGTGGTGCATATTGTGTTAAATTCATAGTGAGCACCACCACCAGTGTGTCACATATATATGTATGTACCATTGTCATTCAAGAAAGAGCACCACAATAAATTATAGAAACAAAGTGGTGTGTTCTTCAAAACGCCCCACAACCGACGCATAATTGGCTTTGACCTGCACCGGTACACTTCACTTAATTAACAACATCACTAACTTAACGATTTGTAAAATTTAACTTAGCCTTGCAACCATTTTAACCCAACACACTGGTACTATTTACAAAAACGCACTGGGACATATATTTCTTGACTTGTCATAGTGGGGTGTCTCATTCTTGGTGCTCTATCCTTTACAATGCACCACGAAACAAAATGTCAGTGTTCCACAGTTATCACGGTGGTACTGGTGCGTTAATAATAACACATTGCACTACTTCAGATGCGATGAGGAAATTTAAATTAGTGGTGCCCATCAGTCCAACAAATGCATCAGTGTTGTAAAGACAACGACACTAGGGTGAATTTGTAATAACCAATTAGAGTGGTGTGACTTACTAGACACACTACTACAATCTGTGGCAGTGCAACAATAATCATGGTGCATCGATGCGTAAATGTTAAACATACACATTGCAACATGTTTTGAAAAATAAACAGTGTGGTTCATCTTCTGTAAGGCCTTGTTAGCGGTGCCTTAGTAATAAAATGCACCACTATACATCGTCTCAGTGCTCTGGTAGAACTAGCACACCAGTGCTTTTAGTTTAACAAAGGGCACCATGAATTTGCATGCCATAAATTTTAGCATTGTGGTGTTGTTAAAAGCATTGAATCGATGTGATTAAAAGCAATGACCCAGTGTGGAGCATCATACAGGACGCACAACATGGAGGTGCTATTTGTATGATATAGCACATCGACATCAGGTAGTATGTTCTGTTTTCGATGCATCAATTGGTTTTTAATATTTTTTTGCAAAAAAAAAAATTGTAAATACGCGTCATTTATATATGTATTTTTTTTTAATTTCAATTTAATTTATCTATATATATGTGTCTGACAATATTTGTATGTGAATTAGAGACAATGGCGATGAGAGGAGGAGGAGGAGCGACAGCAGTAGGTCGAGACACACACATGTCTGCATAAGTGGGAGGTCAATGAGAGTGACATGGATTTGTTCCCTCGCCCTCTTCCATAGGTGACTTAGGACCTTTTGATGGATATTGTTCTCCTGAAGTTTTATTAGGAGGGTACATCCCTTAGTGGGAACTCTTTTTTGTTACAGCAGTTGATCCATCATTGGGATCATGTGATAGATGGGTTGAGGATTGATCCCGATCTGTGGTATCATCCCACAAAGGAGGATGTCTATTTCATCACTGGGTTGTCTAGGAGGGGGGAGTATTTTCCCAATTTCCCTTCGCTACTAGCTGGTGTTGGAGGAGAGACCTAGCTAGAATATGTACAAAGATATATCGGTCTGCATGTTCATTTGGCTTCAGAGTTCTAGGTTCATTGTGGTCAATTGTGGATATATTCATTTGAAAGATAGGACATTAGGTGCCTATGTCTTATGCTCTCGGCACTGTCACAATATAGCTCTGGTGGGCAGCACATTAGTTTCTCTATGTTGTATTATGTATATATTTTATTGTAGATGCCCCGATTTATTAGGTGGGCAAATTTATTTTTTAGCAACCAAATCAAAATATCAAAAATACCCATATATCATCTTGAGACCAGAAAGTAAGATCAATGTCAAATACAGGTTTACCATAACAAATAAATATTTAATAGATCCTCTTTAAAAATATTCTCTTAAAAAATATTTTAAACTACATAAACAAGGGGGGAAAGACTGGAATTGTAATGAAATATGACTGAGATAATGGGGAGCAATGTACGAAAAATGGTAAAATAATGAGGGGGTAAATGCCCAATATATGTAATTAAAATAAAATAAAAATTTCACTTGCCTATCATGCCTTTTTATCCTATCTTTATATTGTCAAATATATTTGTTCTTGATAATTGACAACTCAAACCTCATATAATACTTGAACATCGAATTCCTCTATTGAATGGCAAGTTGACAATTGTCACACAATCTTTAGCAAACCTAGTTCTCATAACTATGGTCATTCGAACTATGAGTTTAAAAACAATGAAAAGGTTGGGCACATGAGTGCATGTAGCCAAAATAGAACAATAGGATTAGTATTATAGCCACAAAGACAAACAAATGGGCACGCGGCCTCAATCTTTGACAAAGAACAGAGTTAATGTCGAGCAGAGGATGTGCTTTGTTTTCATAATAGATCCAAAAATAAAATAAAATCCATTACTCTGCCAAGTGAGCCATAAGCTTGGACAAAGTTAGAACCTGAATGAAGAAATGGGCTTGGTCATTAACGAATATAGTCTCATTCGAGATAGTATGGAGATTTAACCAATTCATTCATACCATCAAAGTTCGAACCAAGGATACAGAGAGTACTCCCAATGTTGGTCACATATATATTCATTCCAACGGTAAATAAAACATTTACAAATTCAAGTTCAAACCCAAGTCAAGACTCAGAAAATATCAACAATAATAGAAATGGGTTTGACCCATTTTCCCCACAACCTAATATTTTCAAACTCTTCCAAGAATAATGAAAAATGATAATATGAAATAACGAGAAGAAATGTATACATCAAAGAGTAAACATACTCATTTTTGCAGGTAAACCCACAAGTTGCATCCAAACATTCGAACAATTTTTCTTTTCATGAGCGAAAAGTAGGGAAAAGAAATACTTTCACACTCATTACCAGCCAATTCAGAGCCATGAATACTTCATTTGACAACAAAATATTTTGCAAATGAAGTTTAGAATCTGGTGAGTACATACCTTGTCCAAAGATTGATTTTTACCAGCAGTGAGGGTCGAGACGGTTGCAACAAATAGGAGGAGGTCAGTTTCCAAATCTGAGTTGCATCTCTTCCTCTATATTCAAAAACCAAATGAAATGGCAATAATACTAGACAACGGAGGTGGTAAAGAATGGGAATGTGGACATTAATCCCTGCATCCTCTCATATTTAATTCATGGCCAACTCATTCCCCATTACGTTGATATTCCAACCATCCACTTTCAAGCTATACCATATGCATA
>ML794015.1:436587-458570 GCA_009831015.1 Picea engelmannii
CAATAATACTAGACAACGGAGGTGGTAAAGAATGGGAATGTGGACATTAATCCCTGCATCCTCTCATATTTAATTCATGGCCAACTCATTCCCCATTACGTTGATATTCCAACCATCCACTTTCAAGCTATACCATATGCATATGCCAAATTTACATGAGTTCAAACTTACATGTATTGCATATCAACGTTATGAAAAACCATATGATATCAACCTTTAAACTCATGCTAAGAACTATGATAACCATCCATTTCATGTAGCACCCAAATATTCCAAGTCCAATGGGTCTAAAATTGTATCCATATCATTTGTATATTAACAAATTAAATGGTATGACCATACCCCTTGTATCAAACATTTCATATGCATTGATTAATCGTTTCCCATGTATGTTTTAATATAATTCCAAACCAACACATATACTTAAAGTTTGAAAAACTAAAATTGCATACCTCTCCATGCATTGACTATATTGATCACTTATATCATTTCCCATTGCCACATGGAAAATTCCAAGTACATGTGTGTGTGTGTGTGTGTGTTAGGCCCCAAAACCAAAATCAAACCATATAACTCCTTAAAAGTTTATGGCACTCAAAACTTTAAACTTGGCATACCTTGAATGCCAAAGTATGAGCAATAAAATGTCCATTTCACTAGGCATATAATCATATAGGAACATAAAGGACCATGCCCTCTGCAAATATTTTTATGGATATCAAGTTTAATGTTTTCATAATGTTGAAGAGAGAACATAGTTATATTTTTAATCCATTAGATATCATTCATGTCATGGTTTGATGTCTTCACAAATTGACATACATCACACTGACTATCAATGCAAACAAGTATTTTTGAAAAATAATTTATTCATAAAACTGATCTAGGTGGATATCGGTGGCCACCCACCTATTCCACTGGCTCAAAATAGGGTTTTCCACCCTAGCATTTTTTCTACAGTTTTTTGGGTCCCAAACTTTCAGGGTCATTTTGAGGCCCTAAACAATTTTATTTTATTTTTTACATTTTGGGTCTCAGTCATAATGTGTTCTTCTCAGCTAGACCTTTCCAATGAGCTATCATGCACCCCAAACAAAGATCGTGTGCAAAAGTTACGCTCACAAGAAATTGATGTACCAACTACCCCCATCGAGCCCACAAACCTTCTATCATTTCATCTTCTGGGGTTAGGGTTTTGGATTTTATTTATGTTAAAAAGGAATTTGGAGCCTCTTTGTAAACATAATCTTCTTGTGAATGAGCATTGTCGTCACATCTCTTCTCAGAGATAAGCTTCCACCATTCTAGAAAGTTCATTCACTCTGTATTATTACAGTTTCTGTACATTTCTCTCATTAATAGTAATTTTGTATTACTATAACTTTGTGTTTCTTGCAATATATTTTTGTATTTCCTTATTATATTTCTTCCTTCATTTTATTCTCAAAATAATCTAGATCATTGATATGAGAGCAGGTTGTTCCTTGTCATTTCTTAGTGCATGTCCCCGACAAGCTCAGGGTATAGAGAGTTGGGTCTTGAGCTAGTTTCTCTTGAGGAAAACCACTCTCACCATCCCAAGTGACCTCCCATGGTGGAGGAAAAGAGAGATGCAGGAGAAGAAGATTCTATTAATCTATTTCTCAAGGAAGACCTCATGCGACAGAGGCACAAAATGATGGATAATTCTTCCTGAATCCTTTGAATACCGCTGACAATAACATATGTGTCTTCATCAAGAATCCACTTTGGAGGTGCCACCCCTTTCAAGGTACAAGTTAATTTTGATATTCCTGTGTTTGAAGTTCAAATAGATGCGATTGCTTTGGAAAAGTGGTTAAATTTTCTAGAAAGTTATTTCTTTGTCCACAATTTTTTTGACGGGGAAAATATCACCTTTTTTCTCTTTATGGCTCTGCCCCATGTAAAACATTGGTGGGAATATTATTGTGAGAAAAATTTCACAGAGGAGTCTGGAATGTTTGAGGCTGAACCCACTTGGGATTTTTTTATGGATGTGGTTAAGGAACAATATTACCCTATTGGGAACTATGATGACCAGTACATGAGATGGACCACACTGCAACAAGGGGCCAAACAATGTTAGAGTTCAAAAATACCTTCCATACCTTTTGCACTAAGCTGGGTATCAAAGACTCCAAGCAGTATTTGGTTCTAAAATACTGCAGGGGTCTACACAGATACATCCAAAACGAAATGTATTTTCTGTACATCTCATCATTGGGAGTCTCTTATCAATATGCAATAAAAATAGAACAAAGATTTAAGTAGTAGAACAAGAGAGAGTTCGGGTCTACAAATCCACAACAACCAAAGTATGGTAAATAAATCCCTAACTCACAGAAAATCCAACCTCAAGACAACCATTCCAAGCCACAGGAAAAGAATGGTAACGCGAAGATGAAGAAGGACACTGGAAAGTGGTGTGACTTCCAAAAACTCCCTTGGCAAAACACCAATGAATGTCTCTCGAAACAGTCATTGGTGTCTAAGATCAAAGAAACAGAGTTGAGCCCTGACTCGGACTCTGACTCAGAAAACAAAAAAAGGAGACAAATAATTGATACAGAACCCACTGCTTCTACTATGGTGACCACAACAATCCAACCTAAAGAACTAGAGGATCCTGAGGAGGGGGAGCACCTCTTCCATTCACAGATGTGGGTGAAGAGGACCTCGCTACATTTTATTTTTGATAGTGAAAGACAGAAGAACCTCATCTTAGCAGAGGTTGTCAAGTAACTAGATTTCTGACAACACCATAACCCCAGCCATACAACATCGAGTGGCTTTGCCAGGGTCGAGATCTTCGTGTTAGCCAACAGTGTCGCATGTCCTATGGAATCAATACCTTCAAGGATGAGGTATTGTGTGATGTTGCCCGATTAGAAGTCTATGATGTTATTTTAGTCCAACCATATATGTGGAAGCGTCATGTTGTTTATGAGTCTCGACTTCGTACTGTCATTGTTACTCTTGGGGGTCATCTCTACAGGGTACTAGAGGTAAATCTGACTATTGTCCTGCCAAAACAGTGTCACAAAGTAGTCTCTCATACAACAAATTTTATCTTCTTCACGATCTCATCAGAAGGAAAACATAAGGAAACTACAAGCACTGCAGCCTCGGCCCAATACCTTTCTATCCAGTAGAAGCAGATCGACAAGATTGTAGAAGCGCACAAAGATATTCTTACTTCACCTATGGGGGTGCCTCCACACTACCTAGTCAAGCAAAGTCATAAAAAATCCCTTCATATTCTTCATGTTTCATCTTCATCGACATATTCCTCCCACACTCAGGTAGATCATGAAACTATATTGGTTGAATGGAACCAACCCCTCCAACAACAGGTTCATAACAACCTTCAACAAGCTAAGTAGGACAAATTCTTAAGCAAGGAAAGCAGTTCATCAAGGTGCAGATTTAACAAAATATTCCCCGAGAACTTGACGTAATGGAGACCATTTCTTCCTAAGGGGAAGGAATTATCTAGGTGGATATCGGTGGCCACCCACCTATTCCACTAGCTCAAAATAGGGTTTTCCACCTTGGCAGTTTTTCTCCAGTTTTTTGGGTCCCAAACTTTCAGGGTCGTTTCAAGGCCCTCAACGATGTTTTTTATGTTTTGGTGCCCAAGAGATAGTTATAGGCTCTTGCATGGGCCTAGTCGAAATGTGTTCTTCTCATATAGACCTTTCCAACGAGCTAGCGTGCACCCCAAACAAAGATCGTATGCAAAAGTTAGACCCTCGAGAAGTTGATGTATCAACTACCCCCATTGGGGCCCGCAAACCTTTTGGTTTTTCATCTTTCGGGGTTAGGGTTTTGTATTTTATTTATGTTAAAATAGAATTTGGAGCCTCATTGTAAACATAATCTTCTTGAAAATGAGCGTAGTCATCACATATCTTCTCAGAGATAAGCTACCACCATTCTAGCGAGTTTGTTCACTTTGTATTATTACAATCTCTGTACATTTCTCTCATTAATAGAAATTTTGTTTTATTTTATCTATGTGTTTCTTGCAATATATATGTGTATTTCCTTATTATATTTCCACCTTAATTTCGTTCTCAAAATAATCCAAATCAAAAACACCATAGGATATTTTGGCATCATTAAATCATTGATCTTAACACCATATCTAAAATGATGCCACAACTAAAAGTGATGATATACCAAAATGTTGAGGGAAATGTAATGCCAAGAAATAATCACTCCATTGTTTTCTCCTAGGGGACCCCACCTATTAAATTTATTTTTAATATATATAGCTTCACAATTCTTTGTGATCTTTTATATTTGGTGGTGAATTATGAGTCAACAATGCTATGGTGACTCCATCGAGGCTATGGATGCTCGTGGGTAGTGGATCAACACATGACGGATAATATATACTCACCTAGTGAAAATATTTTATATCCAAAACTTATACCATCCCCATGATGGAGATACCAACCTGGATCATTAACGTAGTTTAAAGAAATAAATCTCATCATCATTCATCCTCTTATTATAACAAACGAGCTCTACTAGCCAACATGGCAACCTCACTAGTGAGGCCACCACAATGAAAAATTTTAGGTAACTACAACACACTTATTCCATAATGTATGATATCAAAAGTAAGGATATGACCTTTTCCATTTTATGCCCATAAGTTAGGATAGTCTAGCAGATATTTTGGTTTCACCCAGTGTGTCTCCATTTGTTGTGACAGGACAACACCTTCCCTTAATTTCTTCTCTTCACTTTAAAACACCATTACTCTAAGAGAAGAAATTGGACCCCCATATTAATTTTTCGACTGGAAAAAAATATAAACTCTCTCATGCAAATGTTAAATCCAAAGACTCTCTTCTTACCCTCCATACTTTACCAATTTCATTAATTTTGAAGATCACTCTAGCCCACCGATACATAGTGTATTGGTGAGCTTCCTCTATCTTCATCGATACACAATGTTTCGACAGTCTTCCTCTATCTTTGCCAATACATAATGTATCAATGAGCTTCTTCGATCTTCCATGATACATAGTATGTCAGTGACATTGTTGTATCTTCAGTGGCACCGACTCTTTTGCACTGCAGACATGTCGAAGGCCAATACGCTTTAAACCGCCAACACACCAATGGTAGATCTCTATTTCTCATATATACATTTGTCATCAATGAAAAATCCTCTTATTTCACTGATATCGGCATAAGATTCACATCCCTCATTGAAACATGGTGTATCAGTAGGGAACGCACTTTCTCGTTGGCATAGACTATGTCGGTAAGATGCTCACATCTTGAAGCCTCTCCCAAGTTCTTCCAATTCAGATCATTTTTGTTGCACCTAGTAGTCAGATTCTTTTGTTTATCAACAATTAAGCATTCAAGTCTAATTGGATAACGAATGTTGATTTCCTACTTAATTTAATTTATGTCATTTTGTAGTCGCCATTAAGTATGATAATATCTTGGAATGTTTGTTGTGTCGCTAGCCGCTTTCATTATGATTATCATATCCAGACATATGTTTTGTGCATTTTGATTCTATGACTAATCATGACCGTGAAATCACCTTTTATTATTATATGGGTTGATTACAAAGCCTACAAAACATAGTCTAGCTCTAAATTACATCTCAGAAAAGAATTAGTTCTCCTGACACATACTCAGTATCAAGTGATCCAAATGTAAGTTAGTTATTTTCATGGGATAATATTTATCGGCCACTAATGGGTAACCTCAGTTCCAATGCATAGATTGAGAGACTATATAACACATATGTCACGGGAGCTGACAAAACTGAATTCCGGTGAAGCAGTAGAAAGAACAAGGCCCTAAATTTTACTAAAAATGTATTTTCTCATGATTTTGGATCACTGGTCAAAGTGGATTTTTCATCTCCAAAGTAGTCCAGCTATATTTTTTGTGGGATTATGAATCCAACACCACCTACAAAATCAAAATCTAAGGTCCAGAAGTTCCAAAACAATTAGTAGGGAATCTTTCATCATGTGATCTTCATTAAACATGAATATGCTCAAATGATTGAATGAAGTTGTAAGTTCTCTCACTAGAATCCTATCCATGTTCTCTCTGCATCGCAAAAAATGGTGCCTCAATCAGAGATTGTATGAGAAAGTTATGAAATTTTGAACTTAGACTATTGGTGTGTTATTGTTGTGCTAGAGACAACACCTTCCCTTTATTTATTGACTTCATCTCCATATTAATTCAATGGGAGCCAAGAAATAGGAAACCCTCCTTATCTTTCTCGCTTCTTTACATTAAAAACACTTTGAAATTTTTGCAATCTTCAAGCTCTAAATTCTTTCTTCTCCTTGTTTAAACTTCATCATTTGAAGATGTCCTTCACCCTTTGAGGAACATAGAGTCAGAGATGAATATATAACACCTGACTCTTTAAACCATACTTAGGCTAGTGGAATGTAAAAAAAATCTCTTTCACTCCATAATTCTTCCTCAAATCTAAGCCCTAAGATGGAATATGCTTCTTAAGATCTTTCCAACGATTGTAAAATATGCCAAAATATTAGCTATGGTTAACAAGTTATAGCTTCCTAAAGAATCATCCCTGATGATGTCACCTCAATCACATGGCATCCATGTGTCCTGATGTGATTATTGCGGATGTAGGTCTTCATCTTGCATATCCTACAAGACTATCAGAACGCTCTTATCAAGATACCCTTTCCACACAAATTCCTTTAGTGGAATTTCATCCCCACAAGCTTGTTGGCCTCATACCATCTCACAACATTGTAGTCAGACTTTACGTCATCGGATGTTGGATGTGTCACTCATCTCCAAGACCCTTACGACGATCGTAGCCTACGACGAAGCGCTTCAAAAATACCGAGATCAATGGTCCAGAATTAGATAGACTAGTAAATATGCTTGATGTTTAACCATCCCTGATCATCCTGACTTGCCACAAGAGTACACATATCCACTCCCACATGGAAATCCATAACACATCTACGCTTGTTGATGTGACCCATGACATAGAATTCCAACAAGGCAAGTTGACTCGATGAGCTGACATGGCATCCATGTCACTCCTAACCCTTACAAGGGAACATGCCAACCCAGGAGATTGGAAGGCTGGAAACTGGTGTAAATAAAGGGTCTTTATTAACGTGGATTCTTGATTTGCATGGTTCTTACCGACCATCAGGCCTAGTAGATATGACAGTCTAGATCCCACCCTTGTTGATCCAGTGGATCTCATCCATTCGGGCTTGCACTCGTAGAAAATGTGACTTAGACACCCTTATGAAAATCATATCCCATGATAATGTGAACCCTACAAGATCAGACAACTCAGACTTGGGAAATATTTACAGTTCAGATCCACATGGGTTTAAAAAATGTGCGACCTTTAGTCAATCGGGTGCATTCGCTCAGAAAAACACCACCATTCTAGTTGACCCTCTAAACATATCGTTTCAATGAGATTTTTTCGATGGATCCGATGGTGGATTATCTTTCGATTCAATTGCTCAAATATCATTGGATCCATAATCCCATGTGATAGTTAATGAGCAAAACAAAAAATCCGACGGGTTTCAAAGGACTGGGTCTTTGGTGAAATCGATGGATCTTCTCTATTCGGGCTCATATGTATGGTAGATCGACGGTTCTCTCTCATGTCAATATAATGGATCTTTCTGAAACTCGCATTCCGACCATATTTCAGATTTCGTCATTCGAGCTACTCTTGTCATTGTCAAGGTTATGCCATGACCTATGGCACTTCCAATATCCAACTCTTGATGAAGGTTTGAGATTTATTCCTGGTATCATATATACGGTCAGGATCTCTTCAGATTGACACATAGGGTTATAAGGGTGAACTTCTAAGCCTAGTGTGGCCTCTACCATGACTAAGGAAATGAAAAACTCAAGGGAGATAGGTCACTCCCAAGAGAATAAAATCTTCACCTCCCCTCCTTTTCCAACAAAGGTAAAATTTCAGGATGGTGAGTCATCATCCTGCACTCTTAACACAAAAGGGGTAATCCCTACCATCAACCCAAAAATATGATTTAATATCTTGCAAAATTTCCATTTCAAGGCACGGGGAAATTATAGGGTCACAAGCCCAAATATTTAGGTTTATCACACACACATTCAATAGGTGGTCACCCCTCTGGGGTTGTGCTCAATAGATAGACAAGATTCAAACTTAATCATTCATTCTTCATATCCAAAATTTCTCACAAAATCATAGTGCAAGGTTTAACATTCATTTGAAAATATTTTTACAAAGAGCACTAATATTACTTATCTATTTCCAAAATGATATCCAACCAACCAACTGACTAAAGGTGAATTACTTTCCACCCATCTGTAGGATCTGTTGCACTTGTGCTTTCTACAACAGGCCACCCCCATGCCATGCCATGATCTCACCAGGGGAACTCACAGGATAGATCACTTGTTCTAGGTATTAATGTGAAGGATACTCTCCTTCACTAACAAGCATCAACAAAAATTCCCTCTACCCATTGAGTCCAAGTCCACCACGAGCTTCACAGATGCCTTCCCAGCTAGATTTCCTCTACACAAGGGAGTCTCTTACCTTATATACAATCCCTCAGTGTCCTCCCCTTACTACTATTGGTTTATGTCCAAAAAGCATCAACTCATGGCCCTCTTTGCTCAAGTTTGGATCTGAGAAATTTCATTGCTTTAGCTAGACCACAAGTTCATTGGGTAAGCTTCCTATTTTCCTCATAGAAAACTCTCATTTTTCTTTCTGCTCATGCTTACATGCTCGTTCTCTCTTGCATGCACACTCTCGTGTCTTTCCTTTTGTCTTTGTCCTCTCATATCTTCCCTCGTCTACCTAGTCTGGAACATTCTCCTCTCCTCCTTAAGCTCCTTCACTTGCTTCTATCAGAAGCTTATGGGATTTAGGCTCCCCAATCGAAAGGGAAATTTGGTGGTACTTTTGGCTAACTACTTCATCTGACCTAGCCACTTCCCCTTTTACATTTTTTAAGGCATACTTAATTGCTTCAACCATAAATTCAAGTCTCATTAACTATTTTTCTTTTGAACAAAGGAAGCCATGGTACTTCAGACATATCTAGTCATCAAGGTTTTTCTTAAGTGAAGGTTAAATTATTTTGGGAAAACAGGGTTATTCCCAATTCCCTCTCACCAGTTCCCACTCGTGGTATCATGGCCAATACTTCAAGAATTCATCCTTCAGTCAACTCATTGGAAATTTTTCATTAAACATAAAAAAACAATTATAGCGTCTATTAGTCACAATATTTAAACCTTAATCATAATTACAGACTGGGGGGAAATTGGGTGTTACATTCCCCTCCCCCTTAAAAGAAACAATTTCCTCAGTCTTTTACCATTGTATAAACAACTTTATATAGAAAATAAAAATGGGTGTGCCTTTTTCATGGAATCCTTTAATTCCCATGTGGCCTCATCTGCTCCAAAGTGCTTCATTGCACCTTAACCTGCATGACAACTCAGTTCCAGAGAAACGTCTCCTTCCTGTCGAGTATTCATTAAGGATCGAAATGGAACTCTCCTTTTGGTTCCATCTGTATCATATTCCAATCAATAACATGATTAGGATCATGAATATATTTCTTTAACAGAGATACATGGAAAACATTATTATCTCTAACAATTGGAGGTAGAACAAGTTGGTATGCCATCGGTCCCACCCTTTCTAGGACTTCAAACAATCCACAATAGTGGGGTGCCAGCTTGGAACAAGTTCCCATTCTTAGGGATATCCTCTTAGGATTAACTCTAATATACACATGACCCCCCACCTTGAACAATTTATGAATTATTTTAGTGTCATCATATCTCTTTTTCCTGTCTTGAGCCACTTTCAGATTTTGTTTAATTCTAACTATTTCTTGTTCCATTTCCTTCAACATCACGAGTTCAAGTGTAATCCTTTCTACCAGATTATCCCAACTGATTATAAATCTACACTTTCTTCCATACAGAGCCTCAAATGGGCTCATTTTTAATTAATCCGGATAGCCAATATTGTAGGAAAATTCTACCAAGGGCAAATATTCCTCCCATTTCTTGGGCTAGTGCATAACATGCATCCTTGGCATAAATTCCAACACTATGTTTACCCTCTCGGTTTGCATGTATTTGAGGATGATAAGTAGTGTTGAAGAATAATTGTGTTCCAAATCCTGCAAATAATATTTTTCATAAATTTGATGTGAACTTAGCATCCCGATCTAAAATAATTATCATTGGCATGCCATGCAATCTAAAATTTTCCTTTATAAAAATATCATCAACATCTATGTTTGTATAAGTGGATTTAATTCGAACAAAGTGAGTTTCCTTACTCGGCTTGTCCACCACCACCATGATTGCATCATGTTGCTTGGTATTCCTTGGCAGTCCTGTGATGAGGTCCATGGAGATAATCTTCCATTTCCATTCTGGAACTTTCACTGGTTGCAACAATCCTACTGGGTGTTTATGCTTGACCTTGAAATCTTGGCACTCCAAACACCTAGCAATATACTATGCGACATCCCTTTTCATTATTGGCTAGAAATACATTTTTCTTCCTATCGTTATCATATTTTGATAACCCGAATGACCCACATAAGGCCTCCTACGAAACTCATCCATTATTAACTTCTATAGTTCAATTGAATCGGGTATGTACAATTTGATGTTGTACATCAGCAACTTGTCTTCAATGAGATGTTATCCTTTGCATCTCAGCCCTCTTAGATCCTATATTTGGTTGTTATTTATTATCTTAAAATGCTCAACATGTTGCAAATCAAATCTGATCCTCTTTTTTATATCATATTCACACTCATTGATTGTTGCTAAGTGTATCATTTTCACACTTCTACTTAGTGCATCAGCCACTCAATTTTCCTTTCCTTTGATGTGTCTAATTTCAAAATCAAACTCGTTGATAAGTGCCATCCACTTGGCCCTTATGGAATTTACACGTGGTTGGTAAAATAGATATTTCATCCCACAGTGATATGTCATTCAGAAAAATCTTCTCCCATGCAGGTAATGTCTCCACATTTTCAAAGCATGCACAATGGTTGCAAGCTCTAAGTCATGAGTAACATAATGTTGCTCATGCTCATTCAAATTTCTTGATTCATAATAGACCACTTTTCCTTCTTGCATGAGGACTCCACCAAGTCCTTCATTGCAATCATATGTATGAAATAGGAAATCCTTGTCAGGGTCTGCAATTTTTAGGACAAGGGAATTAGTCAAAAGATGTTTCAATTGTTGAAAGTTGGTCTCACATTATGTTGACCATACAAATTTTACTCATTTTCTTTGTAGTGAAGTGATGGGGTGACCAATATTCGAGAACCCATTAATAAATTTCCTATAGTATCCAGTTAATCCCATAAATGATCTTACCTCAGATACATTTATAGGGGTTGGCCAATCCATGATGGCCTTGATATTTTCTGGGTCTACTGCCACTCCATCTTATGAGATTACATGACCCAAATATTGGATCTGTATCTGGAATAAGTCACACTTGCTATATTTAGCATACAACTATTTTTCTCTCAACACCTGTAGCATCAATCTGAGATGTTCTTCATGCTCTTCCTTGGTCTTAGAATATATCAAAATGTCATCAAGGAATACGAGGACAAACTTTTCCAAATATTTGCTAAGAACGTTGTTCATCAAACACATAAAGGTGGTTGGTGCATTGATAAGCCCAAAAGGAACAACTACAAACTCATAGTGCCCATACCTTTTTCTAACGCCATTGTTATGGATGTCTTCATCATTAATTCTAACTTGATGATATCCATTCCTCAAGTGCATTTTAGAAAAAATTGTATCTCCTACGAGATGATAAAAAATATCATCGATTCTAGGTAGTGGGTATTAATTATTGATGGTCATATTATTTACATGCATGTAGTCAATACATAGTCGTAGAGTTCCATATTTATTCTTTACAAAAAATGTTGGTGCTCCTCAGATGGATACACTCGGTTTGATATACCCTTTTTCCAACATCTCTTTTAATTGCATTTTTAATTCCACCAGCTTTGGTGTGCTCACCCTATAGGGAACTTTATATGTCGATACTTCTCCTGGTATCATCTCTATGGAAAATTCAAAGTCCATCTTAGGAGGCAATCCAAGTACATCCTTTGGAAACACATCTCTGAATTCATACAACACTGGGTGGTCTTCAATTTTCGGCTTGTTGTTTTCTATTGAATTTAACACTTGTATTGCATACAAGGGACACCCTTTCCGACTATACTGCTTGAATTGCAGTGTTCATATTTTCCTAACTAAAACAGGATTTTGGATTCCCTGTAGCATCCTCTTGTTTCCCTCATCATCCTTACAGTCTAAATTTTTATTAAAAAAATATATTTTTACCTTATGGACAACCAACCAATCCATTCATATCAGCATGTCATATGATCCCAAAGGTATGATATTCAAGGTCGCTTGTGTAGGTATCCCATTCATTTCAAATGGATATGCTTCAATCAAATCTTTCACCTTCCACTTGGTTCATGTGGCTAGCTAAACCAACCACAATTTTGCATGCCTCCTTCTCTATAAGGCACATGCTTCAACAACTTGGGGAAAATATAGCTAAGGCTTGAACCAGGGTCAATTAAAATTGAAACATGTCGTTTGGAAATTATACCTTCTAGCTCCACCATTAAATCTTGGTGTTCTGCCTTTCGATTATTGACAATGACATAAATTTGTGGCATGCTTATGGCTACATCATTGACAGTGGTAACCTCCTGAATATTTTATATTATCTTGCTATCATGCTACCCATGATGTAAATATCTCAATATATGTGCCTCTCCACAACCCCAACATTGGAGAGGTCCGTTATGTTGCCCCTCCTTTTATTTTGTTTTCTTTGTTGGTTTGTTCCCACTTTGAGAAGGAAATTTTTGTTGGTGCAAACTTCTAGTGGGATGACTTTACTAAGTACTTATTTTTGGATTCTTGTATTGGGATGGTTTAAATACTTTCTTCTAGTACCCAAACTTATCCTTCTTTTTCCAATCCTTAAGAGGCTCATGGCTATGCTTATATTGATCATAACAGTATTTGACCTTTCGAATGGTGTCCTCCAGTGTCTTAGGCTCATCAAACTCAATTATGTCTTGATAGGACTATGGTAATACACTGAGAAAGCATTGTATTATTTCTTTCTCATATTTGAGATAAAGGACATATCTTAACCTTTATAAAAACATATTTGCATAAGTATCCATGGTGAGTTGTGATAGCTTGTGTTCATGGAACTCCTTGGTCTTACCATCATAATACTTCTTTGATAGGTAATCCTTCCAAAAATACTTTTCGAACTGCTTCTAGGTTAGCTTACTCTCCTTTATTCCCTTGACATTCTTGAGGTCTTCCCACCAAATTGAATATCTCCCATTTAAATTAAATATGGCTACCTTTTCCTTCGTATTTTCTTAGTAATTATATACTTGGAAATACTTCTTCAATTGTAGCAGTCAAGCATCTGCCTCCTGTCCCTTCTTAATTTCTCCACCAAAGGTAGGTGGTTTTTCTTTCTTGAATTCTTTTGTTAGTGGAATCTGGGATTGTCTCCTCTTATTCCCCATAGGTGCACCTAACCTAGTCTCATTGTTGGACAACTCTTTTGTAGTGGTCCTCTCATTAGATGATTTTGTTGAAGAATATTATTTTCCTTTGTTCCTCTTGACACTCCTATCACTTTTCCTCGAGGAGCTCTTTCCTATGTTACTATGCACTGGCCCATGCTTTTGAATTTATGATGGGATCTACCACTTCTCCAACTGTTGTCTTTTTACATTGATAGCAACTGGTCCTTGTTGCAGATGCTTTTGAATTTCATACAAACTTTGTAGTAATACTGCATTTAAATCTATCTACTTGTCCTGTGCTCTGATGCTATTTTCATTGTCATCCCTGTAACTTCTCAGTTCATACTTTATGATTCTAATGGTTTCTACTAGATCTGGAGGAGTCTCTCTAACCCTCCTATCATCAGATTACTCATCTCTGAAATGTGAGGTCTCTTCCATTGTTTAGTTATGCCAAACTCTTATTGTTTTTCTTCTCTTCTCAATATCTTCTATGTGTTGAAACAACGGGCCACTATTAGTCAAATCATATTATATACATTCTTCTTGGCCCCACCAAGGCTTCAATTAGCCTCAACAATTCCAAAATAAGGAATATATTCCTACTACCAATTATACTCAGAAACTATTGTTAGCATTTATTGACATAAATGAATTGTCAATAGGGAAAGACATAAATTTTATGTTATGCATGATATTTTGCAATTATATGAGAAATAAATTGAATACATTACTTTCCAATTACATTAGAGTTAAACATTATCATCATTTTGGCTTCTACGATTTTAATCTTCATGGAGAGTTTCTAGCCCATTCAAGCCTAGAATTTGAACTCTTCTTTGATACCACTATGGAGCACACCCAACCCCCTAAACCATACTTAGTCTGGTGGGATTTCAAAATTTTCTCTTTCACTCCCAAATTGTTCCTTATATCTAATCCCTTAGATGGAATCTTCTCCTTAAGAGCTTTCAACAACTATAAATATGCAAAAATTTGAGCTTTGGTTAACAAGATACAACTTCCTAAAGAATCGAGGCATTCATCCATGATGGCATCATCTCGATCATGTGGCATCCATGTGTCCTAAATTGATTCCCATAGACTCGCATCTTCAGGATGCACAACCCACAAGACTATTGAAACACTCCTATCAGGTTATGCTTTCTGCACGAATTCCTTCTACGAAATTGTGTCCATGTAAGCCTATTAGAATCATACAACTTTTCAACACTATGGTCAGACTTTATGTCATCGAATTCTATGTATGTCACTCATCTCCAAGAACCTTATGATAACCAAAACCTACGAATAAGCACCTGCTCGATGGATTGGACAGTTTAGAACTACCAAGATCAACGGTCTAGAATTACATGGACTAGGAAATATGCTTGGCGTTTAACCATCCCTGATCATCCTAACTCACCGTAAGAGTAAATTTACCCACTCTCATGTGCCTCTTGCCACATGGTAGTCCCAAAAACATCTACACTTACTGACACAACCCATGACAGGGAATGCCAACAAGAAACGTTGGCTTGATCAGATGACATGGCATCCACATCACTCCTAACCCTTACAAGGGAACATGCCAACACAATAGATCGGATGGTTGGAAACCGGTGTAAATCAATGATCTTGATTAACATGGGTTTCTAATTAGCATGGTTCTTACTGACCATTAGGTTCTCCATATCCAACATTTTGGATGCCACCCTTGATGATCCAATAGTTCTCATCCATTCGAGCTCGTGCTCATGACCAACTTGAATTTGATGCACAATCCACCCTTCTACAAGCCATCACTCATGATAACATTCACCCCACAAGATCGTATGACTTATACTTAGCCAAAATTTACAGTCTAGATCCTCTCAAGTTCAGAAGGTGCATGTCCTTCAATCAATTGGGCACACTCACTCCGAAACACACCACCACTCCAGTTGACCCTTCGAACGGATCCTTTTGATGAGAATTTTATGACAGATTCTATGGTGGACGATATTCCAATCCAATGGCTCAGATCTCGTTAGATCCCTAATCTTGTTCAACGGTTAAATCAATGAATTTGATCTATTCGAGCTCGGATCTGTGGTATATCAACAGTTATTTCCCACTCGGGCTCATGTAGTTGGATTCTTCTTATTGGAAACTCCACCCATGCCAATATAACAGATCTTTCTGAAACCCTCAATCTGACCAACTTTCAGATTTCTTCGTTCAGGGTATCCTATCACACTCAAGTTTATGCCATGACTTATGGTGCTTTCGATATCTGACTCTCGATGAAGGGTCAATATTTATTCTCGGTATCAGGTCTACAATTAGGATCTCTTTCGATTGATACATAGGGTTATAAGGGAATACTTATAAGCCCAATGTGGGTTGTACCATGACTCATGAAATTAAAAACTCAATGGAACCATGTTTCTTCCAAGTGAATAAACTCTTTACCTCCCCTCCTTTGTTAGTAGGGGTATTATTTCAAGATGGTGGCTTGTCTACCTGTTCTCTTAACAAAAAATGGGTAATACCTACCAACAACCTGAAAACATGATTTAATATTCTGCATACTATCCTTTACTAAAAAGCATTAGAAAAAACTCCCTCTCCCCATTGAGTCCAAGGCCTCCACGAGCTTCCCATATTCCTTCCTAGTTGAATTTTTTCTACACAAGGGATTCCCTTCAATACTATATATTCCCTCAATTCCCTCCCCTTAAAAATGTCATTTTTTGTCCAACAAGCATCAAATAGCAATCCTTTATGCTCAAGTTCAGGTCTAGGCAATTTCTTTACTTCAGCTCGACCAAAAGTTCATTGTGTACTATTTCTATTTTCCTCATAGAAAATTCCCATTTTTCCTTTTGTTCTTTATTTCACACTAGTGCTCTCTTGCATGCACACTCTCATGCACTTCCTTATTTCTATGTCCTCTCATATCTACCCTTGTCTTCCTAGTCTAGAACATTCTCCCCTCCTCCTTGGGTTCCTTCATTTACTTTTTTCATAATATTTCATGATTCAAGCTCCCAAGTTGAAGTGGCACTTCGGTGGTACTTTAGGACGACTGCTTCAAATGACCCAGTCGCTTCCCCTTGTACATTTATGAAGGCAGACTTAATTTCTTCGACCACTAGGTCAAGTCTCATTAACTGATTTTTCTTGTGAACAAAGGAATGAGAGGTACTTTATATAGATCTGGTCATCAATGTTTTTCTTAGGTGAAGGTTAAATTATTTTGGGAAAATGGGGTAATTCACAATCCCCCCTCACCAGTTCCCACTTGTGGTATCATGGCTATTACTTCAAGGCTTCATCCTTCAGTCAGCTCATTGGAAATTTTTCATTAAACATAAAACACAATTGAAGTGTCTATCAGTCACAGTCTTTAAATATTAATCATAATTATAGACTAGGGAGAAATGGGGTGTTATAAAGAATGTCTCTCATTCTCATCGATATGCAAAAGTTTTCCAACACTTAATATTTTTCAAAATTATTTCTTCCCTTTGAACATATTAGAGACAAATTCGTGTTTTGCTTCGACATATTGGAGGAAAATCCTCTTTTTTCTCTGATATTTCAGAGGGAAATCCTCTTTTTTCTCTGACAAAGAAGAAATCCTCTGAACTTCGACAAAGAATAAATCCTCCAACTGTTAACAAAGAAGAAATCCTCTGACCTCCGACAGGGAAGCGGGTCTTGTAAAAAAATCGATCATATTTTTTCCATAATTTTTTATTGTGATACTAGTTTCATGCATTCCTTATACCATTGGAAAGGTCTCGTCGATCTCTACAACTTCACAATTATAGAATTTGGGATATTCCTCACCAATTTTTCACAATTTTCAGAATTGAGCACTAACACATTGTTAACATCCTAGAAGCTAAAATAATGTATTACTTCAATCAATATCAAAGGCACCAAGAATTGAAATCGGGGAAGAATATATGAAAATCCCACTAAGCTAATTTTTTAGTTCTATAGGTTTAAGTACATAGTTTTAAAAGTATATTTTGAGATTGTGCTCTAGAAACTCATTTATCTTGTGTTGAATGGTATCAGGTACCAATGTTGGGAGAATATCATACTCATTAATATAGATACACATCATGCAAAGGATTTAGACTACATGGACACATTTGTTATACATTGGGATGAGAAGGATCCACTAGTATGCAACAATTCTTTTGCAAATGCAAAGGATGATACACCAGCAACGACAACAACAACTGTAGTAGTAGGAGAGGAGCAACAAAAGGGGATCAATCCCCTAACATAGAGTTAGGAGACACCCCCATTTTCTAGATTATTCATTACATTGTATAAGGCAAACTAGTGCCAAAATACATGATGGTCCATCATCACTAAAAGACAAATTTAAAATGTAAACGTATATGATGTATGATAAGTTTTCAAATGGAAGGTCAAGATTCAGGATGGTGGAAGGCCAATAGTCAAGGTGAATTCCAATAAATAGGGGGATTGTATCTGAATGAGGGGATTTTGTCACTTGGATCTTTCATGTACTATTGCTAACACTTTTAATGAAGAGAAGCTTGTTTGGCCAAGCTATTTTATGGGGAAGTCTGATTCTTATGTTGCACTTGCTGTGTACTATTCTACTACATTTTTCTCAACACTTGGGTTGTGTGAGGATGTACTTCGTATTATAGACTATTCTTATGTGTGATTGGTTGCATTGTTATTTTTTTTTCCAGAGAATATTTGTTTGAATTTATGGATATAGGACTTTAAATGATTGTTTAAATGCTAGACTATTCTAAGGTTGCAATTATTTATTCGTATTCTTGTCCTTTATCCGTGTGAACTATTTTCTAGGCTATTGAAAGGAGCACATATGGTTCTATGTTTTATTCATGGTTACCTTAGTTGCATCCAAGCACATGCATATTAGATTGGTTTCATTTCATTCTTTAGATTAGAAACCAACATCGGTGGATCGGGCCGCATCAGTTAAACACCAAACAAGAAATGGTTGTTGGGCCAGAATCCATATGGGTTCCCTATTCCAAATAGTGTGAGTTATAATTGGGAATTATCACCAATAGTAACCCCTGCTATTGATAAAGTTCTCAAATAGTGTGAGTTATAATTGGGAATTATCACATAGACTGTGTCAACAGGATGGTGTGTGTATTTATTTAAGTTCTCTATTTTTTGCATTTCATCTTTTCATAAACTTTTAAGCAGAAAACCAATAATTAAATAATCTTAGATATAAAGGAAATTAACCTTCACAGTAAATATTTCAGTATTTTATTAGATATTTTGTGACGAACTATCTAATGGAATATTCACAATAGTTTATAGATCAAGGGGATGAATCAGTAAGAGTAAAGGCATCCCTAAATGGATGTACCAAAAAGAAGAAACAATAATTGGAGGAGTTGTTGCAGGCATACATAGGAGTGTTCTAGGAGCCTAAAGGGTTACCACCTAAGAGGGAATTGGAGCACAAGATACAGTTGTTTCCCAATTCCCCATTACCAAATATTGGGTTTTATAGACAATATGTTCTAGAATAAAATGAAGTGAAGAAATAGTTGCAATAGTTGTTGGAGAAGGAGTAATTCAACCAATCAGCTTTCCTTAAGGGTCACCTATCATCATAGTACCCAATAAGAATGGGAATTGGAAAATGTGTATCGACTACAAATCTTTGAACAATATCACATTCAAGAATAGGTACCCTCTACCCAGGATTGATGATTTGTTAGACTAGCTACAACATGTCAAGTACTTCACCAAGTTGGATCTCAAATTGGGATACCTCCAAGTACACATTAAATAAGAAGACACCACGAAGACCACCTTCAAGATAATGTGAGGTGTGTATTAATGGACAATCATTCCTTTTGGATTATTTAATGCACAAACAACATTTAGGTGATTAATGAATGATATATTACATCCTTATTTAGATTCCTTTGTAATAGCATATTTGGATGGCATATTGATTTATATCTGTACTTGGGAAGATCACATCTAATATCACATGCAAGCATTAGATATTCTAAAAAATGATCAGTTGTTGGCTAGCCTTAAGAAATGTGATTTTTCTCATTAGACATTGGTATATTTGAGGTACATGATTGGTAGATGGGAACTCAAGATAGAAACCCTAAATATGGAGGTTGTTGGAACATCAATCATTCATGGTTCATCACACTTCTCTTGGATTTAGTCAATCGATCAGTCGACCTAGATTTAGATACAGTTGGTTGAGAAATCGGCCAACTCTACATCAGTCGGTCGAGTAGTTGACATGCCTATCGATCGTACAGTCGACCAGCACTAAAGGATACTCAAGCGGTGGATCAACCAACCTAGAAATTGACTACGAGTTGGACACTTGGACATTCAGGTTGAGAATTCTTGTCGATATGACTCGACAGTATGATTTGGTAGAGTCAACTCTAACAACTAATGGTTATATGTGGACAAGATCTTCTCGATTCTATGGAAGTTAGTTAGATCTTGAGGATATAAATAGTAGACCCCTTGGGTCATTATCATCAATTGATTGAGTTTATATCAAGATCTAATATGCATTGTGATATTTTAATCATAGTGTGCTTCGCTTAAGTGTTGTAACGGTGTCTTTAGACACCACCTTTTGTCTTTGAAATTTGTATTCCCTCTTCAATTACCTGCATAATTGTTTATCTATTTTTTTACAGGTTCCACCCTTTACCCAACATGGTATCTAATCCAATGGTTTGAAACCTCGCATTTTATTTTCAAACCTTTCTTATTTGGATCGGTTGTGTGATTGAATCTGGACGGATGGTTTTCCGATTAGAACCTTTGAAACTGTAATTTCTTTCTAGATATTGAATATGGATTCGAAAATTGATCTTTTTGTTCTAAAAAGATCAAATTATGCAGTATGGGAACCAGATATGGAAAACCTGTTGAAGAGTAAAGGACCGTGGAAGTATATGAAGATTGTGATTCCAGATTCAATAGGCAATCAAGTGAAGTTCATTGATCATGGAAAGAAGGATGAGGATGTGGGGTTCATCGTGACCTATATCTCGTGGGAGATTTTTTTTCACCTCAATGGAATTGACTACCCTCATCAACTCTAGAATAAGTTGAATTCGTTGTTTGATCGAGTCGATGAGAGCCATGTCATGCAATTGGAGAAAGAGCTGATATCTCTTGATCCTCATTTTTTTCATGGAATAGAGGACTATTTGGAAAGTGTCAAATAACTCCAGTTGAAATTGGGAGAATGTGGAAAGAACTATCAAAAGAAGGATGGAAAACTCATCGAGCTAGTCCTGATGAATTTCAAAACACCATTCGACATGTTCGTGTTGACTTTCTACACTAACTGGTAATCACACAAGGAAGATGGTAAATATTACACCTTTGAAGCTTTCTATGGCCTTTTGATTACTTATCGGCATAGATTGCTTGAATAAGGAAAGCTTGGCGGTAAACATCAAGCCCACTTGCTCAAGGGAAAGAGCAAGTCAGATCCCATGAATAGAGTATGGTTTGATACCTCTACACAGAAACCTGGATGCCATGACCAAAAACCTAAGGGATAAATAGAAGCACCCTAGTGAAGTTGAAAGAAGAAGACATGTCAGTACTGTGGAAATACTCAACATGAGGAGAAATTTTGTTATAAGAAGAGAGATGATTTAAAGGAGAAGGTTAAACTCCCGAAAGGAAATGTGTCCTCTAAAAGCTGACCCACTGATAATTTTACCTTCCAAGTCAAAACTTCTCACTTTGTGTCTCATTCTGCACAGAAAGAATGGGTAGTCGACTCCAGGTGCATTCACCACATGTCTAAGGATGCCTCCTTGTTCTCATGGTTGGGTGAAGCTAAGGAGAGGAAGATATATGTTGTTGATGATTTTTCTCTGGATATTGTTGGTTAGGGGGATGTTACCTGTTGACATGGGAAAAAAATTTATGTTTATCACATGCCAAACCTTAGTGCCAATATTTTGTTTGTTTCTTAGTTAACACAGATAGGTAATATTGTCTAGATCAGTTCTATGTTCTTGATTTGAACAAAGGTAAGTCAATTGTCGTCGGAGGGCTTCTCGACTCGAAGGAAATTTTGTATAAATTATGTGACACTACTCGACCTAACATTGAACCAACTTGCAAGATACCATATATATAAAATGTGCAGAACAGAAACGAAATGCTAGAAATAACAGAGTAACAGTGAAATATCCAGCATAATCTTCACAATACACAGTAATGATATACGAAATAGCAACAGAAATAGCACTTGAACAGAAA
>ML794015.1:464131-505534 GCA_009831015.1 Picea engelmannii
AGAAGCGGAAGCTTCTATTAGGTCTTCTTACATCCGCCTTATTCTATTTTATTGAAAGGTCTTATTAATATTGACCTTTATTACATCCGAATACATTAATCTACCTATGTGCGGGTTAGGACCTTAACACAACTATTCTTTTTTCTCACACTAATTAGCGAAGTCAAATTTGGAATGAACATCTCATACACCTAAATTTCCAAAGTCTCTAGTCAATGGAAACTTAGAGCATGGTTTGTAGTTTACATAAAGTGTTTCCCCCTGAAGGAGACTGCAAAGATTGTGTGCTTGGAAAGAGTCATTAGGCACCCTTTGAATTTGGAAAAGAATGGTGAATACAGAATCTACTAGAGTTGGTTCATAGTGATGTTTGTTGCATCAATATACCTTCACTGTCAGGTGCAAGATATATTTTGACTTTCATTGATGATTTCTCTGGTTTCACATGGGTATATTTTTTAAAGAATAATAACCTTGTCTTTGAAAATTTCAAGGAGTTTTAGGCCTTTGATGAAAAGGAATGTGGTCTACCCATCAAGTTCCTAAGATCATACAATAGTAGTGAGTATGTAAATATAACTTCTGAATATTACTTGGTTCGATCTGGTATTGACTGGCAGTGGTCGGTTCCTCACATGCCTCAAGTCCTCAACAAAATGACATTACAAAATGAAAGAATCAAAATTCATTCAAAATGGCTAGATGTCTTGCAAGATAAATATATGACTCCTCACTTCTAAGATGAAGCAGTGTATTTTGCAAACTATCTTCTCAATAACATATTGACTCGATTTGTTCCTTCAACTACTCTAGTTGAACGATAGTATGGAAAGAAGCCTTCAGTTAGCCACCTATGTGTGTTTGGATGTGTTTCCTGGGATCATATTTCTAATGGTTGCAGAAAGAAGTTGGATGAAAATATTTATGCTTGCATCATGATGGCCTACTCTGAAGAATCGAAAGCCTGTCGACTATTTGATCCTATCAAATGACAAATCATTATCAGACGAAATCTATGATTCGATGAAAAGTCTTATGACATTAATGTGTTAAAAGAATATTATGGATTGTTGTAGGATGATCCCTTTGATGTTTTCTCTAAAGTTGGTTCTCTTGTTCCACATTTCATTATTTTGACTGGACCGTCAACCTCTATGTCAACTATTCCATTGTCCTCTGTTTTGACTGGTCTGTCGACTAAAAACTCTCCGACTTTTGATCAACCTGCCACAGTGAATCAAAATTCACATGTTTCTTTTCTACTTACATGGGATGAAAAGACAATTGAATTTGTTAGACCTGATGTTGGTGATGTTTCCTTTGGATGACAAACTCGAAGTCAAAAGAAACATGTCAGCATTTTCTTGATGACTTGTGTGCTTGAAACCTCTGATCTTGTTTCCTACCCAGATACTCAAGGGTGAACTGAATGGGAAAAGAATATGCAGACAAAAATTGATTCTTTGTAGAAGAATCACACTTAGGACTTAGTTCCCTGACTGCACGGAAATAACATTGTGAAGTTTCAATGGGTATACCAAACCAAATTTACCTCTAAAGTTGTTTTTGAGTGACATAAATCATGCCTAGTTGTGAAGGGATTTTATCAACAAGAAGAAATCAACTACATTTTCCCCTATTGCAAATATGAACTCTATTTGACTTATTCTTCTCCTTGCTGCTCATTTTGGATGGAAAATCCATCAGAAGAATGTGAAGAATGGCTTTCTTCATGGCGACCTATTTGAAGAAATTTTCATGGAACAACCACCTAGAGTGCATTTCCTCTAGGACTACAACTTACTCTTAACGGTACCCTGCGATGAATGCCTAGGATCTTTTGTCTCTCCAAATTGATGGTCGAGATCAAATCCTACTTCTACAGCGAATGAGGGTCCAGACTAACCATCGATCCAAATCGACGGCCACGACCCTTCGAGGTAAAATAAGAGATTACAGGGATCTATGGTATATATTTGATATCACCTCTACACCAATCAATGGTTTTTATCTTGTTGGAGGTATTCTTCTGACAGATCAACAGTCCACATTACCTCCTGAGGGTTCAGTATCTTCAGACTTTGCATAAGTCCTGACACTTGGTCACTCCTAGCGATAATACCTCTCCTGACGAAGGGATGAGATTTATCCTCCCCTTCAAATCAATGGTGGTAATTTCTTCCTGAATCCATGTTGGTTCCTGACTGGTTAACGCCCATCTTAAGGACTTAGCCAATTCAGAGTTCTTCTAGGTTCTTTATAAATTTTTACTAGGCCTTCATGGCTCTACCCTTTACTCCAAATCACACTAAGGTTGTCTCTTTCACCATTTAATTCAAGGTTCTTGTCTCTTGTAACCCTTCATTGCAAGATAGGAGGTTTTACAAGGATTTAAGGTTCTATATTCACGTAGAGGTATTCCTCATACACTAGGTATTTCGGTACCTAAATCAAGGTTCTCTTATCCACTCCTTCTAGTTGGGGTTTAAACCCTGCAACCATTCCAAGACTTAGAGTCTTGGCTTGCTCCACATCCCGGAGACAAATATGTCTTTACTACCCTATATAGCCTTCTCAAGCCACTATTACAGTTAAGGTGTCATTCCTTCTAGGAGGAGGGTTACATTGCTTCCTTCCTTTCACAGGAGACCCATTATGACTGTCGTATTATTGTCTACACAGGATACAAAAGCAGTCAATACTTCAACCTTCTTATTAGTCCACCACTATTCAAGTGAACAGACTTGCAAATGGAATAGGATTCTTTCCAAGTAACAAACTTATATATTCAGGTATCTTCATTCATTTACCAAATTGCATAGAGCAAAAATATACTTATTTGTTACAAATTATAGCCATCCAAATTACTTTGGGTGTTCACCTTTCCACCCAACCAATCTCTGCATGCTCATTCACTTCGGCTATAAGCCACCCTCGTGTCAAGACATGATACCACCAGGGGACTATCTTCACTTATTCATGTGTTCTCTCACAACATTTCTCCCTCCTAGCTCGGGCCTCTTTGAGGTTTTATCAGATGTCTTTCCAACATCAATCTCATTTCCTCTCAGCTCAAGATGGGTTCTTGGGTTCTCAGACTAGTCATGTGACCAACTCTCTTCTTTAAGACTCCTCCTCTTTCCTTTTGGAGGCTCAAACTTCCCTCTTTTTCTCGTGTATCTCATGCATGTAAAAATCTTGGGGAAAATTCTCAGGATGTCCCATTTCTTCTATCAGAAGGCACTCGGTTTTCACCTAGTTCATCTTGGGAAGTGTGATATGGTACTCAGTGGTACCCCCTAGCTGGAAATTTTTGTTGTCCTAACCAGGTCTTTCCATACCTTCATTCATTGAGGTGGTTGGTTGCTCAAACACCAGTCCTTTTCTCATTAACCGACTTACCTTGTCATCGGGACTAAGTAAATGTCTGAACATTCCAAAATATCTCGGCAAGGAAGTTAGGGTCATCTTCGCATAATGAACCCCTTTTCTAGGTTTCCTCTAGTGGTATCATGGCCAGTATTCAAGGCTTCACCCCCACAGTCAGAGATTGGAAGTTACAAATAAACAATAATACATTTACATTGTTTTCGTGACATTTCATGGAAATCATTAAACATTATTAAATACATGTTGGAGGAAACAGGGGTTTTACAATCCCCTCCCCCTTAAAGGAACATCATCTTCGATGTTATTTTCAGCATTACCTTCCATGTCATTAACTTTCAACTACTTCATCAATGTTTTCTTCTTCTTAATCTGGTCCTTTCTAGACTCTTGGAATTTAGCATATGCCTACGATAATTCCAAGCAGCAAGCATATTAAGTTCAATTTCATGCAAAAACATTTTATTGTTGTTCATAACTCAAGGAAAAAATTTTGCATATCAACACAATACTTTTCTGTATAGTTCATGGATCTACATCCATATGGTTGTCATGTTTACTCCACTCACTATTTTCCTTGTCATACCCATTGTGTGCATGATCCCATTCAACAGATGAAAAAAATTTAAAGACTCCATTGAGCCTTTCACATGAGCTATTGAAGTCTCCCCTTCCTTACAGACACTCACTTTTTGGGATCAGGGTCAGGCATCCCCTTCTCTGCTATACAGTCCCTTGGGAAATACATCTTACCTTCCTAGGATTTCTCTCATAAGAAGATTTTCGGATACTTCGTTGAGTCTTGCAGTTGAAGGATCCCCCAAGATTGCTATGTTGAGGCATCCCTCTGGCTTGCTCTATCAAAAGCGTCCCTTCAGCCTGTGTTACCACAACACAACATTCTTTATAGTGATCATGACTTATCCCAAATTATTTTGTCACAAGAACAACCCTATTTCATGCATTCTTATTTGAAAAATACCATTTGTCCTCCCTAGACAGATATTTTCATCTCACCTCTGTTCACATGCATACATAAATTTGTGAGATATATTCATTAATTTTCATTCAAAAATTCTTCCCAAATCTATTACCCATAGATTTTCAAATTCACAATTTCATTTTATTTTCAAATCTATTCCATATTGGAACTAGAGTTCATAAGAATGAGATTTCCTTCTCATAATAGTTTGGCTCTTTACAACTAACAGGCATTGGTCTTCCTCATGGGCTTATAGTATTTCCATTTCCAAGACCCTCCTTCCTGCAATTCAATCTTTACAAAGTAAAACAAAATGTTAGTTTCTCATGCATATATATTCTCATTGAAAATTTACAATGGCCTTACAAACAATTCTTAATTCATGTAATATAATAGTTGCATCATCTTTATCTAAAATAAAAGGAAACATCATTCCTTACATATGCATCAGTTCATCATACCAAACTTTTCCAAATGCAATTCAACATTAAATGGATTTAATCAATGTGTCAATGCCCATGGCCACATTCACACACAATGCACCCTTGCATTGGTTTTATATTATTACTTTTCATGTTAGACACTCTTTCCATGGTGTGTTGGAACTCAGCCAACCTCTCACCACATGGATTTCCTTTCCACATTCATTATTACAGTAGGGTTGTTCTTCCTGTTTTAAGTCGATCATAGCCTCAAATCAGCACACAAAAATTTTAAAATTTCTCATGAATGCATTCAAGCATTCTTTCTTCACTAGTAACCATGGTGCCAACATTCATGGCCACATGATTCCTCTTTCTACCATCTTTTCAACTTTGTAAAATATTGGTAGGTCCTCCTTCCATACTGGGAAATCCATTATCTTCCCTCTCATGCAGACATGCATTTCCTCAATTCATTCAATCAATGTGCTACTTATGAGTACTTTCGTTCCAAATCATTCACGATGGTTCAATGTGTTCATGACACATATGTTAAATAACTTTCTTGCAAGGATCTTAATCATCCTTCGTTTGCAGGGTTCATACCTCTCATTGTTTGGGTTCTTCTTCCTGAATATTACCTTCCTTGGGTATCAATGGCATTCAACAGCCATTCAAAATCATTTTCATATCATTAAAATGATAAAATATTTCAGAGGGGATTCTTACCCGATCCCTTTCAAACCTTATGCCATACAGGCATGAACACTTTTATACCTAGTATGGCTACCAACACCTTTTTTTATATTACCTCATCAGTGGCTCTTCTTGGGGAATCCTAAGTCCCTTCAACATTCTTTTCTATCAGCAATATTTTTGTAATTATCCACTACCTGAGGTTGTCCATCATTGGCAGTTGTCTTCTCCAACAAATCCAATATTTTCCTAGATATAACATGAATCGTTACATTCACAATCATATCAGTTTTCATGTAAAATTAAAATGCATGTATCATAGCATTTAAATCAATAAAGTATTCTCAAATATGCCCCAACATATCTATATGCACTCTATCACATTATCCTCAATGTTATCCTGAATGTAAACATAAAAATATTGTAGTTGTCTTTATAATCATGCATCTATCAGCATTCTCATGCCAAAACACTTACGTGCATCACCATATCAGTTTCTCATCCCAGAGAAACACCATAAACAACAATAAAGGAGTCAATGGACTCTTCTCTTTTTCCAACTCCTTCTACACAACCTAGGACTTTCAGTCTAGCTGAGTTATTCCAACGCCTCACTACCTTTACTTAACATGGCTCAACCAAGCCTATTCATTTAAACATACTTATTGGTTTATTTTCCTTTTACTAGTTGTACTTGTTTTCATAGCTAGTCTTTTAAGGATTACAACTTTGTTAATCAACTCAAAGTTTTAAAATGAGAAAAGTATTCCTCCTCATTTCCTCCTTATTTTCTTCTGCAATATATCCCTTTTGGGATTTTCCTGCTCTATTCCTTGAGCAGTTTCATCCAAGTATCATCTTAACTTTCTCTGGTAATTCAACATGCTACAACATCAAGATCTTGGTTCGTAATTTAATCGTGAACCCATGCATTCTGCACATTCACTAATCAGATAGGTTAACTTTATTTTCATTTTCCTTATGCATGCATTATATTTTAGAATGTAATCCAAGATTCTTTATTAAACGGACCTTGCAGCGCACTGCCCAACTCTCAGCAATTATTGAGGTTATAGCTATGTTCTTATGATATATTTCTTACATAGTTCCTCCACATGGAACTATATCATCATGCAACTTCCTTATTTCATATCCAAACGTTTTGGAATGATCTGGAATGACTTCAATATTGAGTGAGCTTCATATTTATTATTTCAGAGTTCTATCCAATATTCCATAAGGAATATAAACATGCATTCCTATGATGCATTCCAAATGTATATTCAAACATGTATCTTTAGGTTATCATCTTGCTTTCAAATTTTTCTTTCATACATTTAACCACATGCACCAACATTATGTGTGTCTACCATAGACACCCTTTGCATATTTATTTACAAATTATTTTAACTCGTGATTATTCACAGTCATTCTCATGCAATCCTCAAAGGCATAACCATGTTGTATCTTATCATAACAACAGAGCATCCCTACTCCTTTATTCTTTCATCAATTTATATTATCTTTTTCCTGAGGAGATGGAACACATCCTCCTCAAGCTATTATTCAAAACAAAATAGTCATGACTCTTCAGAATAGAGGCATCCATGCATTTGTGGTATTTATTCAATCCTGGAAAGTACAATTCTTGCCTTACTGCCCTCTTACTCAGGTATTTGTATCATGCCTTCAATCATATATGTATATACATATATATTATGTATGTGCTTTGCTTGCACACTTTTACCTCATTCATTCATTTTTTATGGGGGCGCGTGGTCATTTACATGACCAGTCTCACAAATATGATTATACTTAGGTTTCCCTCTTTACAATATAATAGCCAGAAAAAAGCTCATGCTTGGTTCTTTTTCTTTTATCATTTCATATTATCTCTTTCTGAGAAATGACATACTTCCTCCAGTTATTATCTAAACAAGATACTCAGACCCTCCAACATAGGGTCAGCCATGCATCCATGTAATTATCCAGTATAGGAAATCACTCTCCTTTCATTACTGCCTCCTTGCTGAGAAAGTCATACATACACTCATACATCATACAGGCGCATCACTTGCACATTTTTATATCATTCCTATTTAGTTTATTGATCTCAGTATCAACCTTCTCTGTTGAGAGTTTATGGCCAATCAACTGACAAGTTTCACATGGAAAGTCTCATAGACATATTCATAATTATGTTTCCCTTTCTAAATGACAACAACCATCAAGAAAACACTCTTTCCTCAACTTCTATAGAAGTATTCCACAACCCATAAATACAATCTGGGCAATTTCATTGTGCCCAAGGCAACAAGACAACTAATCTAGCTTCACTTCCTACCTCAAACAATTCTTGGTCAACACATATTTTTACCAAGGGAATCCTTTTCTAGATTCCCTCTCACTGCTACTTGAGAATACCAAACCATATCCATATGGATACCATCCACCTCTGGATGTGAGTCTGACCCATTGGTCATCTAAAAATTCTCTAGCACTTCCTTAATCAGACCTTGTATCGGTCTCTTATTAATCCTTACAGTCCTATCTTCATAAGTCTGTATGCAAACGTCATTATCAACAATTTTGTTCATGTTGTCATCTTTCCTACTGACATCAGGTCATTATTGACCAAATTGTTCCATCAACAAACCATACCTTACAACCCACTTCAGGTTGTACTATTTATTTGCATGTTACATGCATGCTTATAACGCATTATCATCTTATGTTTTCATGCATAAATAAATACTCAAGTCGATAAGCATGCATACATTTCTTCGTGTAACCACGAGCTCATAAACTGGATCATATAATCAAGCCATTTCCCTCTTTTATGAGGACCATCAAAAATCCAAAGGAATCCTTATTCTTTTGCTTGGTCAGATTATCTGAGCAACAAATTACATTCATTGTAGGTCAAACAAATAACCTTACAACTTTTCATCAATCCTCTATACATGAGGACTTATACAAACATGCTTTTGTCTTTTGTTAAGTAGTACTTGATACTGTCAAGGGTCCTATCAATCCGTACCAAATTCCTTTAATCACAGGGGATTTCTCATAAGATTCTTATCCCTTATATAAACAAAAATCCCAAAGGCCTAGACTTTAACAGTCCATACTTATAGGGAGTATTACAACCGCCAGTTCACTCATACAATCCCAGAATAGGATTCTACTCTTTTTGCCTTTTTTTTTTGAATTTAGATCTTACCATTAATGCCTATCATCTTATTGGTACTCCCGTAAGAGTAGTTATCAGTTTTTCAAAAGAACAACATGATTCCTCTATTTTAATTCAACAATAATTTCTAAGGTACAATTTCAATATGTTATCCTCCTCCTCAAGTAATTTGTGCAAATAAAAAACAATATTTTAAACGTAGAGAAACTCCTTCTAAAAGGATCATCTTGGCCTTATTATACCAATACTTTATGATTCTTCTTTGTCCCATCTAGGCCTAGTGTTGTAGCCTTCTCTGATACCACTTTGCAAGATACCCAACCCACTAAGAACCCTTTTAAGTGATGGGGTAGTAAAATTTCATTTTTTCTCAATCATCTCAATACTTCTTCTCGTGAGAACCATTGTCTTATGCTCGTCAAGAGATTTCCAACAACTTTCATCATGCTTGAAACTAAGCTCTAGATCAAAAGTTATGGCCTCCCAAGGCCACGTCGCATCCACATGGCATTTTAATACTCATTCCATCCGATGTGGAATCTACCACCAGAAATAATAATTTTGTGCATCCAGTCACTTAATCTATCTTCGTCGTCATTGGTTTATACTCCTAGAGAGCCTCGCACACCCCAACACTAAAAGTTATGAAGACGATCCGATATTGGGACTGTGCTAGATGCCAACTTGAGTCAGGGATGCCAACTTGTATGGGGGTTAACACCCCTCCCATTTTACATCCTCAATCTGACAGTCCTCACATTGATCATTTAACGGTTCTGGTTGATTCATCAATTCTAACTAGTACGACAGTTAACCCTCGTCCATTTTCCAATTTCAAAATAGACGGGAGGGGCCCATGGCATATCGATGGTCAATATTGAATCTCTACCCTGCACTGACCAACGGTCTAGATCTTTTTATCCTTTCGTCATCGTTGGCGTTCCTTACCAATGTCTATCAGGACAATCTCTTATGCCCCGATGACATTACATTGGATCAACGATCCAAATTTCATTGTTGCATCTCCATCTATAGTTATGGATATCAATGTTTCTTCAATCTATTTTGTTGTCGGTATTCTCCTAACTCACCATCCTACTACCCCCAATGATGATACCTTAAACATCGATTATCCATATTCATTGGCCCGTAGATCCAATGAACAGAAATAAATGAAGGTCCAAAGGATCTCCTTGCCCAACGAGGCCCACTTTTTTCTTGTCCACCAATTACATAGTGACCTATATAACTATTCAGCCACACTAGATGCCATGTTAACATCCTCATTTCATCATGACATCAACCTCTCTTGGATGATTCATAAGAAAATTAACAGTGGAGATCTCTCTCGCCTAACGGCAGATCGACAGCTCCCCTAAAGTCATTGAATCCTGTGTCGTAGTCAGTATTTTTGGTCATCACATAACCTTTCTAACCTTTCAAACTCTGACAAACGACCAATATTTGACCATGTCCAGATCTATCCATCCAGCTAATGGTCTACACTATAAAACAATTTGGGTCCTTTGCGGACCACTCTTGTCTCATCAACCATTCCACTGGTGACACGTGTTACCCCTAACGACACGTTAACTACCACTTATCCTGACATGTGGCCCTGCTATTACCTGCCACTTGGGGTGACATGTGGAATTCATAATTCAACATGAGGTTATATCTTAAGGACCCCAAGTCACCTTGACACATGGAAAAATCTTTGTTGGACACATGGCACCATCACCACCTTACATGTATCATTCATTTTCCTATGGATTCTTACCTATAGGTGCCAATTCATCATGACACGTGGCACAATCCTTTCTTGACATGTGGCACCATCCACATAACTCTCTTAAGCCATTTGGTAGGAGATCAATGATCTATATCTCTTTTCATAGTTCCTCTGATCTCGACGGATCAATGGTCCAGATATCCTAACAGAGTTCCCCCGTCCACGACAGATCAATGGTCCAGATCATTTCTTGAAGTTCCTCCATCCACGAAAGATCAATGGTCCAAATCTTCCCTCAGAGTCCCTCCTTCAGAGTGCATTTCCTCTGGGACTGCAACTTACTCCGAATGGCACCCTGTGATGAACAGTTAGGATCTATTGTCTCGCCAGATTGATGGCTAAGAGTAAATCCTACTCCTGCATCGATTGAGGGTTCATATCTAACCGTCGCACCAAATTGATGGCCACGATCCTCCAAGGAAAAACAAGAGTTTATAGGGATCTACAGTAGATATTTGATCTTACCTCTACACCAATCAACGGTTCTGAACTTTTTCAGAGGGATTCATCCAATAGATCAATGGTCCACGTTACCTCCCAAGAGTCCAGTATCGTCGTACTTTGCATAATTCCCAACACTCGGTCGCTTCTGGATATGATACCTCTCCTGACAAAGGGCTAAGATTTATCCTCCCCTTCAAATCAACGGTGGTAATTTCTTCCCAAATCTACATCAATTCCTTGACTAGTTAATGCCCAACTTAAGGACTTAGCCAATTTTAGAGTTATTTCAAGTTATTTATAAAGGTTTATCGGGCCTTCATGGCTCTCTCCTTTTCTCCAAATCACACTAAGGTTGTCTCTTTCACCATTTAAGTCGAGGTTATCATCTCCTGTAAATCTTCACTACAAGATAGGATGTTTCACAGGGAGTTAAGGTTCTATGTTCACTCAAAGGTCTTCCTCAGAAAATGGTCATTCTGATACCTAACTCAAGGTGCCCTTATCCACTCCTTCTAGCTGGGGTTTAAAACTTGCGACCATTCTAGGACTTAGAGTCCTGGATTTCTCCACATCCTGAAGATAACTCTGGCTTTACTACCCTTTCTAGCCTTCTCGGGCCACTATTACAGTTAAGGTGTCATTCCTTCTAGGAGGAGGGTTACAGCGCTTCCTTCCTTTCACAGGAAACCCATTAAGATTGTCATAATATTTTCTACAAAGGATACAAAAATAGTCAATACTTCGACCTTCTTATAGGTGCACCACTATTCAAGTACACGGACTTTCAAATGGAACAACATTCTATCCATGTAACAAACTTATACATTCAGGTATATAATACAGGAATAAATCATTTATTTACCAAATTGCAGAGAGCACAAAGATACTTATTTGTTACCAATTATAGCCATTTAATTGATTGTGGGTGTTTTCCTTTCCACCCAACCATAGGCTCTGCATGCTCATTCAATTCAACTGCAGGCCACCCCCATGCCAAGCCATGATACCACCCATGGACTCTCTATGCTCATTTGTGTGTTCTCTCGCAACGGCTCTCCCTCCTAGCTTGGACCTCTTCAAGGTTTTATCATATGTCTTTCCAGTATCAAGCTCGTGGCCTCTCAGCTCAAGATGGGTTATGTGGTTCTCAGACCAATCCTGAGACCAACTCTCTTCTCTGAGACTCCCCCTCTTGCCTTTTGGAGGCTTAGACTTCCCTATTTTTCTTGTGCGTCTCTTGCATGTAAAAATCCTGGGGAAAATTCTCGACTCATCCCTTATATTATATCAGAAGGCACTTGGTTTTCTCCTAGTTCATCTTGGGAAGTGTGATATAGTACTTGGCGGTACCCCTTGGCTAGCAGTTTTTGTTGTCCTAGTCAAGTCTTCCCATATCTCCATTCATTGAGGTGGTTGGTTTCTCAACCACCGATCATTTTCTCATTAATCGACTTGCCTTGTTGTTACACACCAAAACGCCACACTTAAGTACCTCACCCTAAGTGTCGTAACTTTCATGAAAATTTCACATACACTGACACCATGAAAGAACATTTTTCACAATCCCTAGTCAATGTGGAGGATAAATATATTATATGACGGTAAAAATACTATGTGCACATGAATTATTTATTAATATTCATGAAAAGGAAATTAATTTAGTGTGAGAATCCACTTCACATTTAGTTTCCTAATCTCAAGGAGAGGTTGAGAATCTCATGGATGGTTGAGATATTTTCTCAAACCAAAATCCTAATTTGGTGTATCTTGAGAGATATTTCCTCCTTAAAATCCTTGAGAGATATTTTCTTCCTAAAATCCTTGAGAGATATTTTCTCCCTAAAAATCTTGGAGATCCCATTTTAGTAGATCGAATGAGTGATCTTCTCCATGGTGGTTAAGCCTCCAAATCCTATATAATGAGGGCTTTACATGGAGAAGGGGGGAATATTTTAGATATCAAACTTATGATCTTGGTAGCATCGTGCAAGGGCTGGATGAGGGGAGCTTGGAGGAGTGTTGCATCATCATCCATGTTTGTAAGTATTCTCTTTGGGTTTTCATTTTAATATACTTGGCTTGTTTCCTTCAAGCTTGTGTATTCTTGCATGCGCTTGTCTATTGTTCTTTTGATCTTTGTAGATGAATTTATTTGATCTAATCTTGTATAGTAGGAGTTATTTTTTGCTCTTTTTTTTCCATTGTATTGTAGGTATCAAGCTGTGCTAAGGAGTTTGGAGATCAAGCTTTGATTGGAAGAAGCGAGGAAAAACTTCGAAACAAGGTGCATCACACCCTTTCTCCCTCTCTCTCTTTCTGATTCGTTTAACTAGATTCAAATGGATGTTAGTGTCCACTTGTGTTTTTTTGTTTTGGTATTAGGGATATGTAATCCAAGGGAAAGTTCACATGTCCACAAGGGAATATTTCCGTAACAGAAATTGGTGACTCCACTGGGGAAGTACATTGACTTGTATTTCCTTGGATCGTCTGAGATTTTTCCCACCTTTAGATAATATTTTTTTTTTTTTTTTATCTACTTCCCTTTCTCTCTTCTTCATTGAAAATTTTACAAAGTTTTGGGCAAACTTTTCTAAGTTTTAAGCCTTATTTCTGAGTTTTTTGGAAGGGTAGTGCTCCTCTGCCATGTATACCATAGCGATGATCTATTATCAATGCTCCCATGTAGTGTATACCAGGGCGTTGTAGCACTCTATCCCTTTGGAAACAGGAGCGATGATCTCCTTTTCTGGGTTTTTCTGCCCCTTTCTGCTCACTTTTTCTCAGTCTAACCCTGAGGAGATTTTTGCTCTGAGACCTTTGAATGCTCTTGAATTTGTTTTGCTAAGAGTTAGCCACTTATCATTCATTTTTTTTTATCCTTTTAGTTTGAAAATTTTCTCTTAGTTGTGATACCCTTGGGTTAACATGATCCCTTGGTTCTTTTTTCCTTTTGAATTTATCTGATCTTCGTCTCGTAAAGCTTTCAGATTGCTTGACTATTTAGGATTGTTCATCAACTAAGGTTTGAAAAGGTTGTTTGGTATTGATCCTTCTTCTATTCATTTGAAACATCTCACTTTTCGGATGATTAGGACTCTTATGACAACCTAGCTTGATTTATGTTTCTTGTTGCTCATCCTTTGAAGATTTTCATGAGTGTTTGTCTTCTTTCTCTTTTGCATCATTGAGCTCTTGATTGAACAAGTTATCATACTTTTTTTCTTTCAGTTCTCATCACTTTGAGTGCACTTTGTTTGATTTATGTTTGCCTCATAGTTCTTTGTTTTAAGCTTAGATCTCTTTCATCTGAAAGTTAAGAAGAGAAAATTTTGCATATCTCCTTGCATAGTTAATCAAATGAAGAAAGTTTGCACTCATTAGGAAGTTTGCTTTGGTTTATGTTTGGAAAAAGAGATAGTTTTGCATGTGCATTTCAGTTTTCGAAAACAATTGCTTGGTATTTTGGCATTATATTGATCCCAGAAATTGAAATTTGCATTGTTTTGAGATCTTGCTTGTGTTAAGAAGAACAAAACTCTTCTCCTTTCCATACACAGAATTCATATAAATAAAGAGTTACATATCATTCTTTTTAATTCTATTGGAGTTGAGTCTCTTACACATCATCAGTTTCAACTCTGTGAACCTTTGAGTTAAAATCCATTAAAATCAACCACACGCTAATAAAATCAACTCGAATATTTTTTGTTTTTAGCACACCAATAGTATCTCAGGATTAGGGTATTTGGACTAGGTGAAGTGAGTAAATTGTCTAAGACTACTAAAGAGACTTTAGAACACTAAAGAGCGTATAAATCAAATTTCATATAAGCATAGTCAGGAACCCCCTCTCACACAAGGGATAAACATGAGGTCGTGTGCGGGAGAGCAGCGGAGATTACCCCTCCAAAGATTAACCAATTGTAGCGTAAATATTGAATATTGGGTTTTGTTCTTGACAAATCATCGGTTTCATTTGGTCTTGGTGCTTCATGAAATTCAAATCCGTTTGGGGTCCTCTGGAGTCCTACCGATCCACTTGTCTTCAGTTCTCTCGAAGAGCTTCGGACTTTGATGTCCTTCCCATATGTTTGATCCTGATTGTCGATCGTACCACCCCCAGAGGCTGACTGTGAGTTTCTAACCTTAGTGGCCTTTCCTAGGTACCTACAAAGGTGACTGTGTGGGGATTCCCACGGTACCTAGGGTAGACATCATATCACACTCTCAGTACCCTTGGAGAGTGATCTCGTGAAAGTGAGGGTTGCTTGCACCGAGAAGGGATGTTATGTGGAGGTCGGGGAACTGTTTCTCACTTCTTAGTTGGCGGCTTGATATCCCATCTTCGAAATATCCTTACATCTGTTGTTGCTTGGTTGATTTCTTTTAGTTTTCATAGGAGTGTGTTTCTTTGTTTTGCACAATCATCCTTAGGATCAAAATTTTCATAGTATACAAGGCATGGAACCTAATACTCATGAACCACAACATAATATTTATTATGAAGTAGTGATCGCAGATCACACTTTTGAAACTGGGAGCGTCGCTCCTAGAAGTGGCCATCACATTGAAGAACTGGTCCCAACCTTTGTAGAAATCTTGGCATATTTTGTGAATCCTTCATTTATTGATCCAGTTAGCCAACCACTCTTTGATTCACCGTCCACGAGATACGTTGATTCCTTTTCTTCTTACTATTTACAGCCTGGTTCAACCACTACACCATCCTTTGGCATGAACCCACAGATTTTTGTTTTTCCTGAAGGACTTGGGAATTCATCTTTTTCTACAACTCCCGTAGTTGATATTTTTGGTGCTTATTCTTTACCAGAAACATTGGTGACCCAAGTGACCCTGAATCAGCCACTTGCACATTCATCTCCTCTTTCACATGAGTCAGGTAATATTCATGCTTCATTTTTTCCACACATGCACATGCCAAGTGCTTTACTTGGTCGTCCCATTGGTCGAACAGCCAGCAGTCAAGTCATTCACACAACCACATTTACCCAAGATACTCAACCTCCATCTCACACATCACAAATTAGTACTCCCTACATTGGAGGTCAATCTTCAATGGGAGGCCAACCTTTATTTGGGGGGAAACCTACATGGTTGAAACATCAATAAGAATGGGGGAAAACCACTCCTACAAGTCCTTCTATCCCTACTACCACCGGTCTGTATCCTGGACATTCATATCCAGGAATTGTGAATCCTTTGTGGACTCAACCCAATCCAGAAGGCATTCCTCTGCAAGGAACTATTCCCTATCAATCTGTAAACCCCGTGATTCAAATCATAGGTCAACCACAGTACATAGTAGGTCCATATGTTCAATCACAGTACATGGGTGGACAAGGAGGACAACCTCCTTACATAGCTGGACAACCCGGACAACCACCCTATATGGGAGGACCATCTAGTTTTGTCACCTCACTACAACTTGGATACGGTCCTACTGGTGTTCCGATGCAATATGGTTATCACCAGTATCAACAACCTAACCAATAGTTATCGTTCTTGGCTACGTTAGATCTTTCATATATGTCGCGTTTAACAAACGATCCCATCCTTCATGCCTCGTTTTGTCCCACCATCCCTGCCAAATTACCGCCCGACATTTTGAAATTTGACGGAAAACCTGGGAAGATCCTAAAAATCATGTTATGACTTTCCACTTATGGTGTTCTTCCAACTCTTTGATGGACTATTCCATTCGTCTTAGACTTTTTCAGAGAACACTTACAGGTGCAGCAGCAAAATGGTACATTGAACTGTCGCATAACTCTTTTGTCGACTTTAACTCTCTTTCCATGGCTTTCCTGATGCATTTTCAGTTGCATATACGGTACGAGATCGGTACGGAAATTTTGACATCTCTCCAGAAATCCTCTTCCACCCACATCTCTAATCATTTTCATGAGTAGAGACAATTGATTAAATCTCCAATTCCAAACCAACTCCTCGCGGATTGGTTTATAAAATCGCTCTTGCCTCTCATCACCCGTGATGTTCCCATGGGAAACATAGTTACTAAGGAGCAGGCTATCAGTTGTGCACAGTATTTGGACTTAGTTTACTCCTAGTCCGACACACTTTATGATATGATCCCTAATGCTCCTCGTTCTTCAAATGATCTGTCAAGACCTTCTCTAGAATCCAGTTCCATTCCAAACACCACAACTACTTATGCTCCTGCTCAAACCTATGAGGCGAACTCAGTCCAATCCACTTCATCTCATCAACCAGGAGGTAAGAAGAAAAACAATGTAAAATCTAAGAAACCTTCTAATGAGCAGATAATCCTAATTTTGTTGATACTCAACCGACAAGGAAACCTAAATCTCCTTGTATGATTTGTGAGGAAGACCACTACATGAAAGACTGCCCTCATCATGAGGTTGTCGCTAAATATTTGAAGGGTACATCCCAACCGGTTCAGCAGCAACATTTGGTTGCACAAAACCTTGTCCCTCTGCAAGGAGGCAACCCAGGTCATTCCCACCATGGGGATGCTTCCACAAGCTCCTATTAGGTTTACATGTTCAAGATGGTTAATGTCACAACTCGTGCAAATACCTATGACACTCCTCCAGGTGATAATACTAAAGGGAAGGTTATCGACCAGCCTTCTAACTCTACTCCTCCTCCATCTTCCAATTCTCTTCAAATCAAGAAGTCAATTTTTTATGCAGAATTGCGCCCACCCAAGAGCGTAATTCGAAAAGTGACATTTAATCCAAATGCTCGCGCTGCCCAAAACTACAACATCGTTGAAGATTTTGTGCAAGTGCCTTGCGCTATGTCAACCCTCAAAGTTCTACAACACTGTCCAAGTCAATGTAGAACCCTATTTTCATCCATTGGAGCCATGGATCCTAAGGAGTCGAACCTGATTACATTTAACCTGGATTATTTTAAGGAGAAAGTATCCCACCACTTAGCATTCCAAATTCAAGTTTTTGTTGATGGAAATAACATCCATCATACTATTTTGGATGAGGGAGCCTCCACCTACTTCATGTATTTTCCTTGTTGGAGAGCCCTTGGTTCTCCTACACTTACCCCATCCCCTACCACCCTAAAAGTGTTTTATGGACATGGTTTCCAACCTCACGAACTCTTGCAATATTTCGTTGTGACTTTGAAGGGTAAGACTATTTTGGTCGATATCAAAGTAGTCGACGCGTTCTTGGATTATAATTTGTTACTTGGTCATAGTTGGTTATATGCAATGATTGATGTCGCATCTTCGGTGTTTCTTATCTTATGCTTTCCCCATCAAGGAAATATTATCATTATTGACCAACTTGAGTATACAAATCCATATCTCAACAATGTCATAGCCAATAATGTCCCTTTTCTAGGACAAAATAAATTTGAGAGTGTAGGTGTAGGTCTTCTCAATGATTCCTCGCTCATGTGGGATTTTCCTTTGCCTGCTCCTCCCACCACGTAGGTTTCCACCTTAAACATGATTTCGACTCAGGTACAAAAATCCTTCTATTCATCTCATATTTTTGCAATACCTAGTCTTGAAGAGAATAGTTTATTGTCTCTGTCAAAATCATTAAAAATGAGACAGACCCCCCTCCATTACAATCGATTCTCACTCTGGATCGAGTACTTGAACCTTCTTTTCCTCCGCCTAGTGAAAATGTTTCCATTGGTAACCAGAAACCTAAACAAGGAAAGAAGAAGAAGAGTCGAAGGAAATGACGCTTGGGGGGAAGGTCTCCAACTGTTGGACATCATGCTGGAGAAAAAACACTAACTTATTCTAAAGAAGTTGGGGGGGAAATACCTCTAAAGAGACATGTTGTTAGGAGTGATCCTCATTCAAAGTTCATTCCCATCGTAACAGAGTAGCCTTTTTCAAGAACGAGCCTAGTCTTTGTTCTTTCTCGTGATCGTAAATACATGAGAATAAGTTACCAAGATTAGTATTTTTTCTTTCTCATGCCCGTAAATATATGAGAATGTGATCGAGTATACTTTTATCACTTTTTCAGACTCGCAAATGTTATATGAAAAAGGAACCCCCTGGATTTTTCTTTAAGCTCTTTTTAAACTCTCTAAACATGAAAAGATTGTTGAGTGATCTTGCTTCCTTTCACACTCGTTAAAAGGTTTGAAAGGGCGTCTTTCGAGTGATAGTTTATCTTGTATTCAGCATCACGAGACTAATTACGAAAAAGGAACACTCTAATCAAGCATGATTAGAAGAGTTCTCCCCTGTATTGTTTTACACTTTTTTTAGACCTCGGAGACTAAACATCACAAAAAAGGACAACCATGGAGTCGCCTTTAAGTTCTTTTCAGACTCTCTAAACATGAAAAACCACCAAGTTTTCTTTCTCTGGACTCGCTAAACTACACATTGAAGGACCCATATGGGAATGAACCCTTACTTCTTCCAGTTCATTAAATAAAGGAACGTGAACTTACCAAAGGTGAGTTATATCGAGAATGTGTTACCCTCCTCAAGCTCGTTAAAAGAAAGAGGTACTCATCTATCTGGGTGGGGGGGGAATTGAAGGAAGTGGGTCAAGTTTTTGGGAATCCTTCATGCCAGCTATTGTCTCCCTTGAACATGGCACATGTTTGCATATGGTCTTACAGTTGGGTAATCTGCTTGTCTCTGAGTCATACCAATTCCATGTGTCACCATACTTTTCCGTCCAGTCAAAGGGTGCTCTTATTTCCGTCACATTACATTCTTGGTACTCATCGAGTTAATGTTGCCAAGTCATTTTTCATGCCTCATCATGTCCAAGGGAAGTTTCACTTCAAACCATCCATCTATAGTATTGCTAGTTTTCATTTCTTGTGTCAGTACGTACTCATTCGATTCACCATCTTACATCACTTTGCTATGTTAGTTTCGTGTCGATGATGGGGGATACATCAAGGCCCTCCTTTGACGAGTCTTTTCTTGTCGACTTCAACACATCATCCAGGAATTAGACTTAGAAACTAGTTAGTACCTTGGGACCTGCATGCCTCAATGGAAGGCCTCCTCACTTCCTACAGTAGGTTTACATCATTGACCTATGATCAGATGATTCCACGAATGTTCGACCTCATCTCATTTATTCAAATTCGCTGGAATGTACTAGGGTACCTTGGGATTCATTGACATCATTGGTGATTTCCCCCACACTTGTTAATGGTTTACCTCAATGATCGATAATCAAGTGGTTTCTACCATGTTCAACATCAAATCATCTATTCACATGGTTAGATTCGTACCACATCAGGATTAGGATGAAGACCCTGGGTTGAGCATTCACTCTGTTATCTTCTTTGTCCAAGCTACGGAGGAGATCATTTGAACATGTTGATATATATTGTCACATAGATCCACATTGTATTGGTTCGTGGCTATGTTTTATCATCTCGTAGCTCCAATGTGTATTTTTTGTGGCTACGATCAATTCATGTCATGGAGGTATGGATCCACACTGTATCTTTGGTGGCCACATCCTTAGTCAATATTTTTCATGGATCCGAAGTGTATTGGTCAGCGACCGTGCTTTGAGTCATCTTGTATTCCGAGCATAGGTATGTCTTCCTTGGAAATGGAACATATATTAATATTGTTTGACGGTTGTTTGTAGCTTCTTCTAGGTTCTCCAACTCCATGACATTCCATTGAATAATTGTAAAGTGTTTCAGCCATCAGTTTCTATTATGAGCTCACACTTTAGGGGGAAATATGTTACACACCAAAACGCCACACTTAATTACCTCACCCTAAGTGTCGCAAGTGTCATGAAAGTGTCACATACACTGACACCATGAAAGAACATTTGTCACAATCCCTAGTCAATGTGGAGGAGAAATATATTATATGAAGTTCAAAATACTATGTGCACATGAATTATTTATTAATATTCATGAAAAGGAAATTAATTTAGTGTGAGAATCCACCTCACATTTAGTTTCCTAATCTCAAGGAGAGGTTGAGAATCTCATGGATGGTTGAGATATTTTCTCAAACCAAAATCATAATTTGGTGGACCTTGAGAGATATTTCCCCCCTAAAATCCTTGAGAGATATTTTCTCCCTAAAAATCTTGGAGATCCCATTTTAGTGGATCTAATGAGTGATATTCTCCATGGTGGTTAAGCCTCCAAATCCTATATAATGAGGGCTTTACATGGAGAAGGGGTAAAAATTTTAGATATCAAATTTATGATCTTGGTAGCATCGTGCAAGGGCTGGACGAGGGGAGCTTGGAGGAGTGTTGCATCATCATCCATGTTTGTAAGTATTCTCTCTGGATTCTCATTTTAATATACTTTGCATATTTCCTTCAAGCTTGTGTATTCTTGATTGCGTTTGTCTATTGTTATTTCAATCTTTCCAGATGAATTTATTTTATCTAATCTTGTAGATTAGGATTTATTTGTTTCTCTTTGTTTTCCATTGCATTGCAGGTATCAAGTTGTGCTAAGGAGTTCGGATATCAAGCTCAGATTGGAAGAAACGAGGACATACTTCGAAACAAGGTGCATTACACCCTTTCTCCCTCTCTCTCTTTATGATTGGTTAAACTATATTCAAAGCAATGTTAGTGTCCACTTGTGTTTTTATTTCTTGGTATTAGGGGTCTGTAATCCAAGGGAAAGTTCATTTGTCCGCAGGGGAATATTTTTGTAACACTTGCCATCCAGACTAAGTAAATGTCTGAATATTCCAAAATATCTTGGCAAGGAAGTTTAGGTCATCTTGGCATAATGAACCCCCTCTCTAGGTTCCCTCTAGTGGTATCATGGCCAATACAGAAAGCTTCACCCCCACAGTCAATTGTTGGTAGTTACAAATAAACAATAATATGTTTACATTGTTTGTGTGTCATTTGATGGAAATCATTAAACATGATTAATTACATGTTGGGGGAAACATGAGTCTGACATATTTTTTGACTAAAGAATTATCTTTATGATTTGAAGCAAGATCTATGAACTTGGTATGCTAAGATCAATAGTTTATTTCTTCAATTTGGTTTCAAACATTATAAATTTGATCATAGCTTGAATGTACTCCATTTCAGTGGAGACATTTTGATTGTTGTTGTATATGTAGAATATCTTCTCATTGTCAAAAATAATAATGATCTCATCCTTAGATTGAAGAAACAACTTGCTAACTCCTTTGACATGATAGATCTTGGTACTCTACATGATTTTTTCGGTCCTAAAGTATTACCACTATGTGATGGTTTTTTCATTTCTCAGTCTAAATATGTGGTGGATATTTTGACATGTTTTAAGATGGTGATTGTAAGTCATGTGATACTCCTTTTCAATCTGGATTAAATCTCACTAAAACCTTTCAAACACCTGCAGTCGATGCTACTCTTTATCAACAATTGGTTGGAAATTTTATTTATCTTACTCATAGTCGACCTGAAATTTCCTTTGTTGTTAGTGTGCTTTCTCGGTTTATGTAGGACCCCAAATAAATCCAATTCATGAACTACCATATGTATGATAAGTAAATATGTTCCCTATTTCAATATTTTAAGAAGTGGAAGCACTATCTGGTGGACAAGGAAACCATTATCCACATTGATAACTAGCCACTGCAATATTTGTAGGCCCAAAGTAAGCTTCAACAAACTAGACACTACCAATGGATGGGTTTTTTGCAGTAGTTTCATCTAGTCATCAAATATAAGAAGGGGGGAACTAATAAGTTGTAATGCATGCTTTGAAGACCACCCACATCCAATATTACATCTTTGGTAACTCTTGTGCACCTGAATCCTTTTACCCATGATTCATACAAAGAGGCATACATAGAATATAAGGACTTTAAAGAGGTGTTTTAACGGCTACAAGGCCAAATTTGTGTAGAATAAGGTGATAGTAATGTTGACTATCATATCCAAAATGGGTTTCTATACAAGCTAGACAAGATATGTATCCCTAAAGATGAAATATTACAACTTATCCTAGAGGCTCACACCTCAAAGATTGCGGGACATTTTGGTATTGGGATGATAGTTTCCAACTTACAAAGATATGTGTATTGGCCCATAATACAAGAAGACATAGCTCACTGTATTAGATTATGCATACTTTGATTCACCAAAAAAACAAATAATAGAAAGAAAGGTTTACACCATCCCTCACATGTACCCACTCAACCTCGGGAAATTATTTCCATGTATTTTGTGGGTGGTTTTCCAACAACCATAAAGGGACATGACTACCTATTTGTGGTAGTTGATGGGTTTAGTAATATGTGCATTCTTATGCCTTGTAAAAATACAATCAAATGACAAGAAGAAACAAACATGTTCTTTGAACAAGTCTTGGTGCACTTTGGGATACCAAGGAGCATCTCTCAAGCATCACCTTAGATAGGGATACCATATTTCTCAATGCCTTTTGGACTACACTTTTGGATAATATGAATGCCAAGATGAAAATATATACATATTTACATCCACAGATAGATGGGAAGACAAGAGTAGTCAACAATACATTGGTTCAACTTTTGAGGGGTTACAATTAGAAGCATCCAAAGACGTAGAATGAAAATATGATATATATTCAACACACTTATAACATAGCAATTCATACTTCTACTAGAAAGTCCCCTTTCAAAAAAAAAATTGGTTATTTTCCACCTCCCTTGGATGTTGTGTATGGAAAACAAGGAGGAATGAGGGAATATACCATAAGAGAAGTATTGAAAGTGGAGAAATTTATTGAAAAAAATTGGTAGATCCATTTTCAAGTACAAGAGGAATTGAAGAATTCACAATAAAGGTACAAGGCCCGACATGATCAACATAAAATTGAGAAAAAATTTAGGGTGGGAGATAGATTTTGGTTGCAACTAAACAAAGAGAGGCTACATGGTCTTGGTAATAAGATAAAATATCTATGGTATGGCCCTTTTTAGGTACTGCAGAACATGGGTGGCATTCTTATAGACTCAGTATACCCCCATATATGAGCATTTACTTAGTAGTGAATGTGGAAAATATAAAACTCTATGAACCTTCCATGTTGGATCAAGAAACTAAGGAGAAATTCCTACCTACCACAGAATATTTAGCACCATAAGCTTAGGTAGAGTTGGTAGAAGAAGTATAGAACTACCAAACATCGGTAGCATGAACTTTGGTAGATTGGGTTGAAAAGACAACATCCAAGCAAGGAAAAATGGTACTCCACGAAGAAGGTAGAGGAAACGTTTCCTCACCTAATTCAATAAAATATTTTGTGGGCCAAAAGCCTCCCTAAATGGGGAAGTATGATCTAGAATGGATCATTATATAATTTTTCATCTATCCTGGTACGTTTTGGGTGGAAAAATTGGAGGAATCGGCTTGCAGGGCCTATTTTAGTGGCAAGTTTGATTTTGGAGATATGGGATCCAAATACATTTTGAGGCATCAAATGGAGAATTTCGAGGTCAAAAATGTGTGATCAAAACTATTATCCCTTGATGTTGAAACACACTAAGATCTTTCCAACGGTGTAAAAATCACCTCAATCGGAGTTTGTATGAAGAAGTTATGTCTCTTACAAGTTGACCTACCTTGATGACCACCATGCTACCAAGTGGATTCCACATCAACCCCCATTACTCATGTGTGGGCATAGACACGTGTGTAATTTTAGGAAGATTATAGAAGTTACAAAACCATAACGCTAATTGAGGGTTCAGGCATGTAAAAACCCTAATCCTAGATGACTACCACATTATGTTAAATATTGGGCTGCTAGGAAGAGAGGGGGTTCCATTATTTTAGCGTTGTACTTGTTCCATAGTTGAGAAAAGAATATAAGAGTAATATTTGATAGAATAACAGAGGAGGAAGAAGATTTTGTAGTATCCATTCAAGCCACAATGCCATAGGAAACTCCTTAATGAGTGCCCATTTCTTTGTATTTGCATTTTCATAACTGAAGAAAAGACAATAGAGCATAGGCATCATCTTCTAGCTAGTTTTTCTCACATATCAGGATTCGCGGGATACATGTCATGTTCATTTGCTTGTTTTTTCATTTTCATATTTCAATTATTTTCATAAATTTGAGCATTAAGCTAGTAATAATAAATCTAGGATCTAAGGAAATAAATTAAATAATAAAATATTTCATAATATTGCAAGATCGGTTTTTTTCTTTCTATGTTAAAAATCTTGGAGAAAACTCCCAAGTACTTCCCCTCATTTCGAGGATGGTACCTAGAGTATACTCTAGAATCTTCAAGGCACGGGGTTGGTCAATAACAGGGCTCAAAGACATTACAATAATATACTCATTAAGAGCTCAACATGTCACTTGAATAAATTGAACCTAGGTTGGGAGGATAACAAGCATTCCTTCCAACCACCCAATCTAAACCCAATTAACAATATTGCAAGATATGTTGTGATGAACTATTCCAATGGAATATCCATGACAATTTACAAATCAATCAAATATTGTTATCCATAATCAATCATGATCAACCATGGTTAAATATAATCACCCATGGTCAAACATTCTCAACCATATTCAATCAAAATTAGCCATGGTCAACCATAGTCAAACATGGTCAACCACATTCAAGCACGGTAAACCATGACCAACTAAGTGTCAACTATAGTCAACCATCATCAACTACCATTGACCATGATCAACTAAGTGTCAACTATAGTCAACCATCATCAACTACCATTAACCATAGTCAAACATAGTGCACCATGGTTAACTATAGTCAACCATGATCAACTGAATCAATCATAATCAAACATATTCAACCAAAGTCAAACATATTCATGCAAAATCAACCAAAATCAAACATGCCATAGCCAACCAAAGTCAACCAAGGAAAACCATGGTCAAACATAGCCATACATGGTTATCCACAGGTGACCATGGTCAACCATAGTCATACTTAGTCAACCATGGTCATACTTGGTCAACCATAATCATACTCGGTTACACGTGGTCTTACTCAATCAACCATGGTCATACTTGGTCAACCATATTATATATATTTTCAATATTAATTATATTGATATTTTAATTCACAAATCTACTAATCCTCCCCACACACATTGATCCTCAACTAGCACAACCACATTATTAAAGGTGGTTGATATACATCTATCAAAGTCATTAATTTAAGAACATAGAGAATAAAACCAATCAATCTATACCAATCACCTTTAATAATGTGGTTATGCTAATAAATACATATATAAAATCAGTTAAATACAACCTCATTGCAATATACCTACATTCAACTCCTATAATAAGAACTTAAACTTAAATGCACTTTGATTCTGTAAAGTTTGTTGAATTTTGTAAATTCTCTAGTATACCATACATGAACTAATGTGCACTGAATTGGTTAATTGCACTATCTATGTGTGGTAATTTAAATATCTATATTATTTATGTTTTACATATTTAAATATTTATATTATTTAAGTTGTATTTATGTGGTATATGTTTTATATTATTTAAATATCTGTATTCTTTCTATTTACAAGCTTTAATATGATTAAGAACATGGCATAACATTAAATGGTTAGTAAAGTTTTAATCCATGCAAAATTTTTGGTCAAAGAAAGAATGATAACCTAATTATTAGTCCCTGTCGAAGGCATAGAGGGACTATAGTGATCGATTATTCGTTGACTTTATATTAGTTTGTCGTTTGACTATAAATTTTTGCATACTTTCTATTGTTCGAACTACAAAACTAAAAACATTATTTTTTATATAATAAAAAAACCCATATATGTTATGATCTCATTGGATAACAGATTTGAGGTCTTATTGCCAGCTTTGTTATTCTCAATGAATGATATGTTGTCATATCCAAAGTTTTTATCATCTACAATATTTTTGAATTTGTACTATTCATACTGAAATGTTTATATATCCAAAGTTTATAGCGATTGAGCATGGATAGTCACTTTTCATATTACTTTGTCCTATGAGTAAATTTTTTTAACATATTCTCCAGTGTTCGAACTATTGTTATTATTTTTTATTTTTTATTACTATTATTATGTTTGATTTTTCTTTATTGTTGCATACTTCAAGAGGCTTTTTCATTATTGTGTACGTAAACAGGCCTTCCACATTACATTCTTTCTTAAATGTTTGCACAATGTGACGTCCTTCGACGGTTCTGACATCCTTAAGTGTTTACCTAACAGACCTCGCAGCCTTGAATGTTTACTCTACAGGCGTGTTACAATACAGTTTCCTTCCATTTTTTGATACAATGTTGTCTGTAATGAATTTGGGCAATATTGTTCTTCACCGGCATTACGGGTTCACTAGTTGATGCTTGTTTGTTGGTTCGTTAGATGCTACTTGTTGTTGTTTGATTCAACTTTTCAAAGTTGAGGTCCTGCAGCTGCAGTTGGACCTCTGCGTTGTTGTTCATTGGTTTGTTGTTCTTCAACTTTGCAAGTAGTTGGACCTGTTGTTGTGGTTTGTAGGTTTTGGAGCTACGCTTTTGTCATCCCTCATTGAAGGGTAAGTTTTTGTGCCATGGTTGCGTTGTTATTCCTTGTTTGTTGCTTGTTATTTGCAGCTTGCAAGCAAGAATTTTCAATACTAGGAGTCCCTGCCTCGAAATCTTGTTGCATAACATATTTCTGTGTGGCTGCTACGACCAGAATCCTTTTATTTTTCTTGAACATCAATGTTCTATGCAGAACCTGCCTTTGTCGCAGCCGTGGTGACGTGTAAAAAAGAAAAATCCTCATTTTTCCTGCTCCTGAAAACCATACGTTTGGAGCATTTTTCCCAATGTTCTCCTCATATTATATGTTCCTGGAAACCATACATTTTGTGCATTTTTACCAGTCTGTACCCTTCCAAACATCTTGTTCCGCTTTGAATGTCGATGCTTGAAACAGAACCCAGATCTGTCGCAACTACAATGAAATATAAAAAAGAAAACTAGATGTTCTCCTCTTATTTTTTGTTCCTGGAAACCATGTGTTTGGTGCATTTTTTCTAGGTTGTTCCCTTCCAACCACATATTCCAACTTCCATGTCCTGGATATCGTTCCATAGTTGTTTCCAAAATAGCAATGCAAAGGGGTTTAGAAAATGAATTCGGAGTTGTCACAGGGGGGAAGCATCTGTCAGGGTCTTGTGAGAAGGCATGCTTTTATTCTCTGAATCAAAAACTTTGTCCACCTGTTGCATTTGTCATGTCCTTTGTGTCTTGCAAAGCATCTTCTGCCTCTGAAAATATTGTAGGATGCACGCCAGGAATAGGTTCAAAAATGATATACCTTGAATACTCAGTCTTTATGCTCAGCAAATTTATAGTGTTATTTATTTGCGTTGTCTCTTATGTTTGGTTCATTGTTCACTGTACATTTGTTTGCTTGTCAAATGTTGTGGCGACTAGGGGGATTGGATTTGAAAAGAAGAAGGTTGAAGGATACATAGCGTAATTGGTATGCAGTTCTGCACTTGTAGTTTTCTATTTGTATTTTTTTTGTTTTTCATTTTTGTTTTTTCTATGTTTGCATATAAACTAAATATAGCTAAGAAACATATTGAAAACCACAGTTTAAGAGATGAAACAAGTGATAGATGTTGAGTCCTATGAAATATATACATACTCCATTGTACATGACAGCATTGACCAGGTATTGCATAGCAATGGGATTTTTAGACTGGATGCATTCCCGTATATGTAGGAGATTGTATTTTCGATGCATTTCAGGTTCTATTGCATTTCTGTTATTCCTCGACCAACCTGGGCAATGGATTGATAGATTATTTCTTGGGTTGTTTAAAAAATGGCGACATTGAGGCATTGGATTCGTATGAATATGAATTGGCATCTGATTTTCTTTGGCAGTTGCATGGAATACATGATGTCACTACGTATTTTTCAAAGATGTGGTTGTATGCATCTGCAATTATGCCTGCATATTAGAGGGGACTTTGGGGAGATACATTTTGTATACGGTGGTTGTCTAAGTGGCTCAATATATCAATTGGAATATGGTCATTGACAAGAAAAACAAGATATCTACTATTCAACAAAATTGCATCTAGCGATCCATATTGCATCTTGTTCCATGATGTCAATCTTGTTAGTGGTCATTATGAACCACTAATGTATAGAAACTTATCCATATGAAATATTGGAGGACCTCATATTTACTTGTACCTCATTTTCAAAGACCTTTAATCGCAATGGAAACGAATTATGCATCATATACACTGCCAGGGCTTGCAGATAGCAACAAGTGTTGCATCAAGTTGTGGAGATAGTTTGTTCAATGCAATTTGTTATTTGGTAGAAACAGAGTTCAATGTGCATTCACTGTTGATTTACACTATAAAATCTTTTTGCAATGCAATTATAGGTGGAAGCCAACAGGATTTTAGTTGCTTGCATCAACACCTTTCGCCATATCTCCTAGAAAATATGTCGACAATTGGAAGTTGGCAAGAATACCTTGTAAACATGGCATTTCCATATGAAAAAGGAAATGTAGAGGGTGGAATATTATGTTTGTAATGGCTATCTATCATATTCAGAGTAGATATCCAGGTCTGGTCGGCCCTGCTAGATGGCACTGTCCATTCCTAGTGTATTGATTCAAACTACAATCGAACAATTGACATCATCTCGTTGAAAGTAGATATGCCACATACCCATTATCAACCTTTGATGGGAAATACCATTGGTTTAGGGTCCATTATCCATGCCACCCAAACCGCATTGAATCTGCATATGCGTAGCATGCTATTTAATGAGAATGAAACTTGTCCCAATTGTGATTAGGCCATACAGGGCTTAAAAAAAAATGTAGACTAACTTATCACAACTTGAAAAAGGTCATACGTAAAACTCGTCCTAGTTGTGATGAGGCTATACAGGGCTTAAACAAAAAACGTAGACTGACTTATCACAACTTGAAAAATGTCATACGTGAGAGAAAAAAAATACATTGGTGGTATAGGAAATACTACCAATTCAGGGTCCAGTGTCAATGCCATCCAAACCGCATCGAATATGCATAAGAGTCACATGCTATTTAATCAGAATGAAACTCATTCCAGTTTCCATGAGGTCATCCTGGCCTTGAACAAAAAATGTAGACTAAGTTATCACAACTTGAAAAATGGCATACGTGAGAGAAAAAAATACATTACTACGCTTCCTTCTAGACAGAAATTGACATATCACAACCTAAAAAAAATTGTTCGTGCACAAAACAAGAGAAACAGGTAGGTCACATATCCCACAATGGTCATGGCACTATCCGAGAGGAAAAAATCACATTTCATGGGCCAGAACCAACACCATGCACTGCTACCAATGAAAACCAACAAACACTTTCTACGCATACTTCCCTATAGAAGAAAGATGCAAGACAGACCTATATGAAAAAAATCAAAGACAGACCTTCCATTGCATGTGCAATTTGCAATCAACTGAATTTCGCAAAAAACACTAAGTCTTTCATGCCTGATTTGGAAGAAAAATGCCTCCGCTTGACACTAAATCATAAAACATTTTCCAGTGGAAAAATTTGTCTTCCATGCAAACGGTCACTTGAAAATGGAAAACTGTCACAGTTTGCAATGCCTGACCAAATAAGATGTAATACACCACAACCATATGTAAGTGCACTTACAGAAATTGAAGAGAGACTTGTGTCTCTGCGAATTGCACTTGCACAAATCAAACCCTGGGGCTATAAATGACCCCAAATAGGCTTAATAGGATCAATTATTAATAAGCATGTCCAACTAGATGTTCTGCAAAAATCATTTCCACAATTCATTAGCGATACAATGACAATTGTTGTGGCTCTCAAAAGACGCTTGCAATACAAGAATTCATATCAGACAGGTAAAGTGTGTGTGCATGTTGTGATGAAAGCATTAAAAGAATTATGTTCCAAGGCCCTGTAAAAAGCACAGAACAGTTGTATAAATGAGAAATGGAACAGTGTTCTTGGAGAAGGGGATGACAGCTCTGCACAGACTCTCGAAACTGCTAGTGAATTTGATACAAGCAATGAATCAGAGAATGAAACACCTGTTGAGACATTGGTACATGGATTCACTAATTCACAATGCATTCGTGACTTGCAAGACAAGATTGTCGAAATTGCATCTGCTGAGGGGCAACGTCCACTTGGAATATTCAAGGAAAGATTTGATGAGAAAATGAACTTCCCAACACTGTTCTATGGATATCCATGTCCCAGTTGTTATCACCATAACAATTTTCATATCAGGATCCAAATTTCGGAAATTTAGTGAAATGCTATATCACTGTGGAAGTATGATAGTTTGGGGGACCGGGATATATCTAGCGAAATATAGACAAATATAGAGGAGGCGCAAAAGGTATAACTTGGTGGATCGTCGATCTTGAAGAAGCCCATATCAATGGCTAAGGCACATATCGGTGAATGAAGCAGCGCGGAAGATCATTATTTGAAGGTGGGCCGGCGAAACCATTATGGTTTCATTCGTGGACGTGTGGTGCCCTTGGAAGCACATCGGGGTGAAAAGCGGTCTGCCTAAAACCATTTTTTCCAACCCCCGATATCGAAAGTTCATAAGACTCGGCGGACTGTAGATCACCTGCTAGTTTGCATTAATTTTTCACAATGCATCTTGTCCTTATGTTATTTTTCCACTCAGATTTTCAAAAATTTTCACCAGCTCCGTCAAGCTCCCATCACCTAAATCCTTCACCCAATGGATCATCCAAAACAGTGATGTACTCCACGAGTCAAAAGTTGGCAAATATCCCAAGCCTATACCTAGCCTTAATTCTTATCTAAATCCCTTAGTTCCATCACTTCATTCATTTTTTCCCTTATTGTCTTATTCCCGTTGAAAATAAAAAATATTCCTTTTATTGAGCACCCTTATCCTATCCACAAAGTCATGTGTTAAGCCTTGTATGCCCAAAGTCCTTCAAAAATAGAAAAAGGGTTTTTTATTATTAATATAAATATTTTTATATTTATATTAATATTTAATCCAATATTTAATTTATGGAATCATGTCCCCGAGGTGTAGGACAGTCGGTGACGGAGTGTGTTGTTAAGCCACTCCGTGATGTTAAAGTCACCGGTTCGAAACCTGCGGGGACAAAAAATCCAACCATGTTAAGGGTTGGTGTGGCTCAGGCCGGGTGCGATCCCCGGGTGATTTTGACGGCTTAGATGCCCCTGAGTCGCGGTTTCTCAAGCCACAGGTTAATCGCGTAGCCAACAGGTCTCGCACAAATTAACAAACAAAAAATATATATATATTTAATTTATGGAATCATGTCAAATCATATCATGGGCACGAATCTCAATTTATAATGTGGAAAAGTCAAAGGTTGGATGGAGGGTGCATATACATATCGGGGATTAAAGTAACGAGGAGGTTAATTGTGAGAAGGCGAACCGGGGAAAACTACCGTGGTTTATTTGGTGGACACGTGTTTTTAAGTAGAGAACATCGGAGGTAAAAGAAGCTTGGATTAAACCACTTTAGCCCAAGCCCGATATAATAAATGCAAACATTTATCATATGTTTTATGTGCAACATTTTTCTAGGAGTGCATTTCAATAATGATTATGGAATTTCCAATAAAAGAAATTCTTCCTCACGGTGAAATTGTTTTACAGAGGTGAAATTCACATTTTACAAATCAAAGAGATTAATTTTTATTTCCATCAAAAATATTTAAATGGGAAGATGCATGTGAACAAAGACTTGGATAATTCTTTATCCAAAGGTTTTAAGAAGTAAAAGAAGAAGATAAAAGGTATTTTACCAAAGACGGTAAAATAAAATAAAATGCACAGTAAATGTTTTTTCCACAGTGAAACGGTAAATTGGAAAAACATTAAACAGTAAATGTTTTTCACAGGAAATAGTAACAGTAAATGTTTTTTACAGTGAAATGGTGAATTGGGCAAACAATACATGGTTTTAAAAGAAACATGAGCATGAATTAAATTATGGAAATTTAATACTACGGGATATAAAATATTTGGGAATTATTCTCATTTCAAATATATTATTCCCAAGTGTTTAATGAGAATATGGATAAATGCAATTATATTCAAAATATTATGAGTGTCATTTCAAAGAGAACATGGCAGAGGAAGGATCTGGAACGTCAGAGGAATCTGCAGGGGTTATGAAACGTTTTTTTCTGAAAACTGTCATTTGTAATCATTGTAGAAGCTGAAACGTTTTGTTTTAGTTATTGTAATCAGTTATACACCAAAGGAACTCGAATTGTATAAGTGTTAGAGGTTCTGAGTGTATTAAGGGAGGGAAGAAGTGTAAGGGCACAATTCTGGTGGTTCTGGAATCTATTGTAATTTTTCTGGGACTGAATTGAATACATATGCAGAAGCATTTTGAACTGTTTATGAAAAGATTCTAATTGGTAGTGATATGAGCTTTGTCTTCCCTCATTGTATGTGTTTCGTGTGATCTTTTATGCCATATACATTTTTCTGTTTTTTAAATTGGAGATTTAAAGGCCCAGAATTCATCATTTGATGCTCTTCGCTTAAGCAATTTAAACTGTGTATGTTTCTTCTTAGCTAATTCAGAATTCATTCCTGTAATGCTCTGATGCAGTTATATGTTTCTCTTTCCTCTTACCATTTTAATTAAATTCAATTTATAACTCAGATCCATTGCCTCATTTAGCCTTTATCCTCTGGAGAGTTCTATTTATTGATGCATTATCTTCTTTCACTTTCATAAATTTGACTCCATAGCCCTGAGTGTTCCTCCCCTTCTTTGCCAGCGACTTTATTTAAAAACCCCAAAAAAAACCAAATCTAGCCACTGATTTCCATAGATATACCCATTGACACGAGAGATCCCTCTCTAAGTTGAGCAGGCTAGTGCCTCAGTTCTAAAGCTAGTTGAAATAGTTACCTATGTTGTTTGTCTATTCAACCAGACAAAATTTACAGAGTGCTAACATTTTGGCGTCGTTGTCGGGGACGAAATTGAAAAATTTTCCTTGGGAAGAACGACATGGTTGAGTTCTAAGGTCTGAGAGAAACAAACACTTAGGCACATATTGGCTGTATTCCTGCTCTGGCGACTCCACACACCAAAAAATCAGTTTGAAGGTGATTCCACTAGTAAAAGAATCCAGAAATTTGAATTTTCACTGGTGACTCCACTCTCAATGCAGAATCCAGCTTCCAAAATATCATTGGTGACTCCACTATCCGAAGATGAGTTCAATATCTGCAAGGTATGCTCCAATGAATCGATCTCATATTCCTAGCTTTCCAAATCGTATTCCTCACATAAATTGGCAAAAATATTTGCCTAAATTCGAAGATGGGAAAGGAAATGATGTTGCCTTGCACTTGATAAGATTTCACATGCACATATGTAAGCTAGGGGTTGAATTTCATGAGGATTGTTTGATGAAAATGTTTATGGCTACTTTAGAGGGGAAAGCAATATTATGGTATGAAGGTTTAAAACTAGACAGCTTATACTCTCTTAAAGATTTCCATATAACATTCTTTAAGCATTATGGAGAGTCTAATCCTGCATCCTTGGTGTTTGAAGATTGTTGTGAATTTTGTGAATATTTCATTAAGTACCTTGAAAATGTTTTTGGTGATGATGAGTGTATGAATGATGAAATCATAGAATCCCTTTATGAATATTCAGACCAACAACAAATAGTATCCCCTCCTTTGGTTGAAGATGAAGCTGATCAAGAAATTGTTATTGAAAGTCATTTTCCTTCCCCTGAACTTGATGAAGATATTTAGAAAGACAAAGTGTTTCAAGGTTGTTTTTCTCCCCTTATGAATGATATGGTTGTTCAAACTCTAAGTGGCCTAGACATGGATGGGGATTCTGAAACTACATCTATGGAAACTTCCAACAATGAACAAACAAAAGACATAGAGCTTCAGGAAAGCAACAAAACAACATATGTCATTTTTCAACCAAAAATACAGAAAGATAATGAAGAGGCAGTGGTTTTATTTGATTCATTTGAAAATCAGGGTTTTGAAAATGCATCCATGGGAACTCTAGACTGTGAAATAGTGCATCCTATTAGATTTTCACATTTGCAAGAAGATTATGAGTGTTATCTCCTCAAATAAATTGGTGGATTTTTTCTTTTTGAGGTGATAGGTTGTGATCTAAATTTTATTTCTAAATTTTTGTAAGTAGGTTAGAGAGTCTGTATTTTGAAAATAAGCTCAAAAGAAACTTTGGATTTGGTTTGGTCAAGAAAAAGTCAGAATCTCAGGTTTCGGTGGTTTAGGCGAGCCTCAAATGTGCTCATTAACCACCGAAAACCTTCATTCCCGGCAGTTAAGGGGTCGAAGCAAGAAGGCGATTAACCACCAAAAGTGTTTCAACGGTAAAAATGGAAAGCCCGTGCTTTCGCACGAGCCAGCTGTCAAGTTGGCACAATGATTAAAACACAACCGCTGAAAGCTCGCCATGATGGAGGGTATGCACGTTCGTGGCGTCTATCCAAAAAAATTTGAAGCTCCTGTGTCCTTTCAATCACATTGATCATTTCAAAATCCAAAACACGGCGGGGATTTGTATGTGTGATTTCACGGAACCTCCCTCCATTTCAGTCGTGAGTACTCAAACCATCATGACCTCGTTACTCCTTCAGAAATCCTCGCTGAGTCATTATGAATCCCGAAAATTGTTGAGACGACCGTGAATTTCGCGATTTTATCAGTCAATCGTATTTTCAGATATATTCATCCTGTTTCCTTTGGTGATCGTCAAGGCGCCATCAAAATCCAAGCGAACGTTCTCGAGTCAAGTAAGCCAGTCAGATTATCAGGTAAGCTCAGAAACTATCTTCTGTCAGTTTCAAAAAATGAATTTTCCACCGAAAATCTAAAGTTTCGGCATATTCTCAGTCGAATTGTCGCCCGAAACTGGGACAGTTTATGAACTCGATAATCCTAATGTTATGTTACTATGTTCCACCGATTTTCCATAAAATATTTTTGTTGTGTTCCTAGTTCCCAGAGTCATTGTCTCCCCGGACGTCTAGTTTACCATAATTTCAGGCACAGTCAGCATCGACCCATGTCGAAAGTAGGGCCATCCTTGAGATCTGAGGTGGATGGCGTTTGGTATTTAGAAGCCCATCCGGAGGTGGCAGAATTTTTCAGACAGACTAGAGTTTTTGCATACTGTGAGAAATTAACAAGATTTCACCAACAGGTGGCCGAATCTTTTGCTATTTCCTATGATGGAAGGACTGCTAAAGTTCGCAAGGAGGAGATTACCATCGATGAAGCAGCCATTGTTGAGTACACAGGATTACCCAGAACGGGAGACTGTTGGTTTAAAACCACCACACCTTCGAACATCGAATTCAGGTCCTATTTGCTACCGGTGCATAAAGATTTAACCTAGAAGAAGGACATCCCAATGTCTTATTTGGAACCCAAATGGAAGTCCCTGTTGAAGGAAATTTTGGTGTATATCACTTGTGAGGGGCGCTACAATAGGGTAATGTTTTACCATTTTAAACTTCTGAATCATTTCACGGGCAGAGAGCCTATAAACCTGCCTTACTTCTTTCACAAAACACTAACGAAGATGGAAAGACAAGTGAAAGCCCAGCCTGCTAAAGTTGCCATCAGGTTATCACATCAAGGGCTTATTACTCTTCTTGTGAGAGAAGCTCTGTAGAGGAAACAGATCGAGTGGGGCTTCTTTTTGTTTTGGAATGAATTTCAAACAGAAAGACCACCAGAGGCAGAAACTAAGAAAGCCAGGGGCAGAAAAACTCCTACTCCCAAGAGAAGTCACAGGAAAAGGAAAGGAATCTCACTACCAAGAGATCCCATAAAATCATCCCCTGGCAAGAAGGAAGGAATCAAGAGAAAATTGCAGTTTGAAGGTAAACAGTCTAAAAACCCTGCCACAGGAAATAGCGTTCTAAATCTACCTTACAGTGATTCATAATCAGAACAAGAGGTGGCAGAGACACAGGATAACATGCAGACTGAACAGGGTGCATATTTTCGTTCAAATCTACCTTCACCAAGTCCTCCAGAGGCCCATAGGCAACCAGAAGCAGAAGCCTCCTCAAGCAGGCCTAAAATAGCTAGAACACAGAAAATCAACAAGCTCCTGCAACAGGTTTATGAAATGGAAGTCCTAGAAAGGGTGATCAAAAAATCCAACACAGACCTCACTGACAGAAATGCAGAACTATTTAAAATGAATCAAACCCTCAAGGAGAAGCATGATAAAATTAAAGAGAGAAACAGGGTTTTGATCAGAGAAAATATGAAACTGTATAGGCAGCTCAGGATTCTGAGGCTGAAGTTAAAAGAATTTCAATCACCAGAAGAGGAGCAGACTGGATTGGAAACTTTGGCTAATTTAGCCACGACCATAATGGATACACCAGAACACCTCACACAGCCAGTAGAAGTTCGCAGGTCTGCAAGAACAAGGACTGCCTCATCTAAGAAATCCTGAGCATCAGAGAGGACCCAAGGTAAACATTTTTGCAATTTTGAAATTTCTTCAAAGATTAACTTTCGGTGGTTTAGGCGAACAAGACGATTGTTCATTAACCACCGAAAGCTGTGCTTTCGGGAGTTAACCCACCCAGAAGCTTTCCAAGTTAACCACCGAAAGCCTGTCATGTTCAGAAAGATCAAGTTTTTACACAGATCGAAGTTTTTTGTGATAAAAAGGTTTGAAATCTTTTCAAATGAACGTCTAATGAATTATCAAGACTAGACCAACAGTTATTTTTGACCAATTGTGGAAAGAGGAGATGTTTCAAAGGTTTTTGATATCTTTGACAAAGACAGAAATTCAGGACACTTTGCCACCTCAACAGATTCGAATTTGTCTCTCTTGGAGAGTCAGCATCTAGCCTTGGGAGGCTATCCAGCACTACATCAGCACTCAACAAGAGAGAAGGACCAGAAAATCTGGGATTGACCTCACTTTTGGGGATCATCCCTCATCTTTTGCAATCAGATTTTGACTTACTATTTTTAGCTGATTTGATCCATGTTTTCAGGATCTCAGAACTACTTTGTAAAGATATAAAGCTTAGGATAGAATATGAACCAAAGGTTCGATTTTGGGTTCTATATGCTGCTACTGTAATTGAGACTCATTCTTAATATATGAAACATTGCAAGCTTCCTTCATTTGTGTTTTCAGGCCTTTCTCCTCTGTTCTATGATATCTTATAAGTGAATGTTCTTTATTGATGCTTATTCAATCTGCATGTGACGGTCATCTCACTAATTGATTGATTAAGTTGAGAATCATAAGTTATTGTCTTTGTTTTTAAACCCATTGTGCTTATTGTTTATATGAGTATAATTTGGTTCAACAACTATCTTCTGTTCTATTTGATCAACTCCTGTCTGATTGCATTCTTAGAAGGCCTTGTGATATTTGATATTACTAGACAATCTTAAAGACACAGTCCAGCCCCTAGATATTCATCTTGATCCAAAAGCCACATCATTTATTGAGAAAATAGCTTCAAAAAGATTAAGTTACCAGGCATCTCTGACTTACAGCCTAGGAGAGTTTCCTGGAGTGATAACAATGAGCATGAACTTATTTCTATTAATTCATTTGAAAGTCAAAATGACAATCCTCAAGCAAATTTCCAGAAGTTTAATGAAACCAAATCAGAATTGTTTGACGAACAAGAGGATGCACATAATATGGATGTCACATTTGAAGATGTTCAAGAATGTATGAATGTTTTTGTTGAGATGAATGGGAAAGTAGACAAACCTATTGTTTCCATTTCATTTGAAAATGTTCTCAAAACACAAAAAATAGAGCAAGAACAACAAACACTTATGAAAGAGGCATGTCCTTCTATTTTTGCTCATCAAGAAGAAATGTTTTTTCATGGTTTTCAAGATCATGTGGCCATCCTATTACAGTCTTCAATGAAGGAGGAGTTTATTTCATTCATAAGATCAAGTTTTGGATTCAACTTTTTTCTTCGGCTGCCATTGTTTACATTTGTCTACCTGCTTAAGAAATATGTGATTGATCAAAATCTGAACCAGGGGGCAAAAATTTGCTCAATTTTCAAAGTGTTGGGAATGCGATGAAAATGGTGTCATTGCGTCCGTCTCGTCTTCCTGATTCCGGCGGTATATTTACTTTCTCAAACGGAGTCTGTATGGAGAAGATATCGCAATCTGTTCGTCGAGCCAAACAGGCAAAAAATTTTGATGCTGATTGTACTTGTCCGTACAGTCCGTACAGGACACGTGGCAGGTCCGTACAGCATACGTGGCATGTCCATACAGGACACGTGGCGGCTCCAGGTGATGCCACGTGTCATGCATTTTTGGACTTTTGAGCGTACGGTTGACCAATTCGGAAGTGACACGTGTCACCACTGGATGGGTGACACGTGGCACAGGATGACGTCAGCATCCTACGTGTCGACTGACATGGCAGGCTGACGCAGCAGGTGACTGGACCGTATGGCGATGACGTGGTAGCTGCTGGTTGGTTGATGTTGGCGAATAGTGTGATGACACGTGTCCTTCGGTGGCGAATGGTGTGAGGACACGTAGCCCAATCCATGGGCGCCACGTGTCCCTCGTTTATTGGCTAATGGTGTTTTGGTTTGTTAATCAAAAGTTTTTGGGGTCGACCGGATTCGAACTGGTGACCTCCCACTATGAAAAAATTTTCAAAGACCTCCTCTAACCAATGTTCCGCCATTTGTTTCTTAACATGTGTATGGGTTTTATTGTATTTAAATTCATATACGTTTGTAATTGGAGGGAGGTCGGGCCGGGGCTTAGCCCCGGCCCGTGGTCGTTGGCATTATAATGTGACCATGTTATATAGCCGCCAATTGAATACGCGCGCGGTCTATGTTACATAGCCGTGGTTTCATTTCATAAAAAATGTAATATAAAATGTATGCGCGCGGATTTTAAAACTCGACCCATATAAACCATTGTAAAATATGGTGCGGTTATAATATTTGTACACGGGTTTGGACATAGCCACGGTCTATGTGTATGCACATATGACCATATTTGTTGACCATAACCATTGTATGAACCGTGAAAAATGTGCGCGGGTATTGGTTACAGTGGTTACCACAGTTTTGTAACGGTTGGCACGATTTTAAAACTGTTAGCCTTTTTGTCCATAGCCCGAGGTCGTATGACCCAGGTGACCGAATGCTAGGCGGTTGGGGGCTGGAGGCGCCCTAACCGTCCTACAGTTTGCATGGTTATTCGGAACCACTCGGTGCTGGGTTTAAACGCACGTTTTGGAGCGTGTTCCAGGTTCATGCACACAGAGGTGCGTTCTGTAGAACCAGTTCCAGCAAAGCTTGAAGGAGAAAAATGGAGGAGGCCTAACTTCTTCATCGTTTGGTCGTTTGAGGTGCTGTAAAAGCGCAGCCAGGGGTTTTTGGATGTGTTGGATCCATTGGTGCCATTTTCACAGCCATTTGAAGACTTATTCAGCAAGATTTTCACCATTGAAGTTTCAGCAAGCGTCAGGAAGTTTGAAGCCCTCTTTGATGGAGGACATGGTTTGGTGAGCCTATGTTTGTTTTCTGTGATTGAATAATCATTTTTGGCTAATTGATATGCTATCAACACATTGGGATAGGTTTTAGAGGCTGTTGAGGACTTTTATAGGTGTTTTTTCCAAAGAGAAGCTCAGGGAAGCTTATGGCCACATGTAGAAGAGGTCATGCCCGGATGAGCCATGATCCGTTTTCAGAGTTGTATTAGTCATTTTTGGGGGTTTTATGTGTTCTGATCTCAATGGTACAGTCTGTTTTTCCATTGGAGTTGAGCAGCAGCTTGTAAAATAACTTTTGACTTATTAATCCCAGAGAGCCAAGTCCATTATGGAGGCTCAAGGAGATGTAGCCCGGAGGGGGGTGAACTCCTTTATCATGTTGGGATTGTTCTGAGTTTGATGGTTTATTTGCTGCAAGTTATGTTGTTGTGATTTCATTTAAAGCACATATTTAACCATTTAAAAGAAAAATTTCTCACAGATAAACATTTAAAGGAAGAAGCATAAAACTTAGCACATGATTTATCTGGCATATTTTAACACATGAAGCAAGGTCCTGTAAAGTTTATTTTAATGAAGTAGGGGTGCTTGCATAGCATAACAAGTCAGCCTTCTATTTTCAGATCAAGTGGTATCAGAGCATAAGTTTGTTTCGCTCATGTGTTTTCCATTGATAGCTTGAAGATTTAGCTATTGGTTTTTGTGCAAGTTTTGTGTTGAAGTTGGATATCTGCAAGGATGGCAGAAGCTTCAAGCATGGGTAGTTCTCATACATTTTCATTATCTAAAGAAGAGTTGATAACTATGAGAGATTTGATGAAAGAAATGTGTGAAGACAGGAATAAGAACATTTCCCTTGAAGAGCAGTTGATGGCCATGAAGCAGGAGAAAGAACAGTTTCTTG
>ML794015.1:517943-551892 GCA_009831015.1 Picea engelmannii
TCTCAAGAGTGGGATGCACTGCATTTATACATTGCAAATAATCTTGACTGGATGAATGTATGGATTGAAAGATGTAAACAACATAATGGAGGTAGGTTATCATGGCAACGACTGTCTGAATTGGTTAGAGAAGCTCATCGTAACGGAGATGCCAATGTTACGCAAAGAGAAATTGATTTAGCATATGGTTTGAAAGATGGACAGGTAAGCAAATTCACCCATTTTATTCAGTTATTTTATATTATATTAATGTGACTACATGTGTACTGTATTTTTCAGATACTTTCAAAGTTATTAATTGAAAATGCATCTTTTACATATCTGACATATTGCAGTTGAAACACCACAAGGCTATGTGGTGCAATGGTCGTAAATTTCGCATCAAACAATTGGATGAAACCAAGAAAACTTCTAATAGTGGGATAAATGCAATATTCCAAGTCACTAATGTTTCCTCTAGGAGTGACAGGCATCCCTGAGAATATGAAAATAGATACTATGGGTATTTAAATGATATACTTGAGTGTGACTTTAATTCCTTCAAAAACAAATTGTTCGATGTCAAATGGTATAGGTTACGAATGCATGAATGCGATGAGGAAAGAACTGTTATTCAACATGCCAATGGATTTCCAATGATTAAAACAATGATGTTTGAAAGAGGACATGATCGCAATGTTTTTCCAAGCCAATATGAATAGGTCTTTTACTCAAATGTTCCAGGTGAAAGGGATTGGCCATTTGTTGTTAGATATGATCCAAGAGGAAGGCCAATTAAGTATACTCATTTACAGGAAGAAGATGATATTGAAGATTAAGAAGATTATTCGATAGATCAGATAGAGCTGGAAGATCATGGAGGGTCGACAGATGAAGATGACGAAGAAGATCATGAACCAGGCGTAGGAGACAATATTGCAATTCTTGATGATGATGTCGATGAAAATATGATAAAAAATGACATTGATGACGATGATGATATCATCAATCCTTTCAACATCGTTTCTGAACCGGATGATGATACAGATGTCGAGTTCGATGAAGAAGATCAAGATATGGAATAAGGATGATTACATAGATGTTGAGGTTGGATTAGGTACGTGACTATATAATATTTTAATTTGTATGAATTATTCTCTTAAAATAATTTACTTATAATGTCATGGGTTAATTACATGTTTTTAAGTTTTATGCGATGTTTTTATATCCTATTTTACATGTTGTTTAATTATTATGTGAAACCTGAAAATAGTTGTCAATATACTAAAGCACGTGGTAGACTAAAAATAACATTTAGAAACACATAATTTCATGTACCTTCATTAATTTTTGTTTTTGTAGTTTCTATGCATGAATCTTAATAGGGCGTTGCTTTCAATTATTTTCTATTTTATAGATTGGGTTTTGGGGATCAATTGAGAGTGATGTGAGGGGGAGGGGAGGGGCCATATGAGCTTCCACCTTCACGTGGTTGGCCTTGTTCAGTAGAGGATAAACTATTCTTGAAACCAAGAGAAGCTCTTTCATTTTTATACCATCATGATCGTATAATATTTCATCAATATTGTTGTCACAGTATTGCATCAACGAAGTTTCGATGAATGTGTTTGTAATTTCTATAGAATTTTTTTTGAAACCCTAATTTTATTTCAAAGTACACAATTTTGTTGACATAAGTTTTAAGTTTGCATCAATCTTTCTTCATTTTTCTTTCAGGTTCTACATTAATGTGTATACAATGTATCTGTGTCATAGTTGTACTAATGAAAAATCCCTCTTTTTCATTGATTGTTTAATGAACGCCATAAAAATACTCCCTTGCAGTACTAGATGTTGGGATGTGTTTAATGTCGAACGAATTTTACAAGGAAAAAGGAACAGAAATTGTACGAGGACTGGACACTGGCAATAGTGACCTATGAATGGGGCCAACGTTGAAAGTTTTTCAAACAATTTGTGTATGCACTGAAATTTGTCATGGATAGACTATTCGCATGCCTTAGCGATATGGGAGGGTTTATGGACTCAAATTTTACTGACACGCCCACTTTCTTCCATCATCAACTCATCATGTAAACCATAAACACTAATTTTCTTTCAAAGTACACAATTTGTTTGACGCAAGTTTTAAGTTTTCGTCAGTCTTTCTTCATTTTTATTTCAAGTTCTACATTAATGTATATACAATGTATCTGTGTCATAGTTGTGATGAAAAATCCCTCCTTTTCATTGATTTATTAATCAACACCATAAAAATAATAGATGTGGGAAACAGTGACATGTGAATGGGACCAACATTGAAATTTTTTCAAACTGTATCCGTATGAATTGAAATTTGACATGGATAGACTATTCGCATGCGTTAACGATATGGGAGGGTTTCTGAACTCAAATTTCAATCACACACACTCTTTCTTCCATCATCATATCATCATGTAAACCATAAACCCTATTTTTCATATAGATATGTTAATGATTCCAAATTTCATATTTGTATTTGACTCAAGGTCCAGCTAGCTTGTAAAGTATCAAATTTTAATTTCAAGTTGATAAACCAAATATGAAACGAATCCAAGCATCATTTGGTATCGTCGCAAGAGAGACGAATGTAAATAATCTTGCAACGAATTAGCTATATTATCGACGAAAAAAGTTCGTCGATAGTATAGCTAATTCGTCGCAAGATCGTTGTGTCTAATTTGAATGTTGTTACATGGTTTGCAAGCAGTGTAGGGCTTATATTATGGTCCAATGTACTTGATGTCTTTGTCTCTCGGTAGAAGATGGGGATGATGGTTTAGTGTTAGCGTCTTGGTGGTGGTTCAGCACATATGGGGGTGGTAAAATGTTTCGTCATAGGCATGTGAGTAGTATCTAGGAATATCTCACTTGGAGATGACTTGGTCCCTTGGAAAATGATAAAAATATCTGACCACAAAGCAGTGGTTAAAAATTTTGTAGTTATGGAAAAAATGATATAGGGACATATGACATGCTTGCATTAGCGGTGGACAGATGAATAATCCTAGTTGAGAGACCCTCACTTAAAAGAATTCCTCCGGGCTTATTAAAAATTGTAGTGTTTAAGTTATATACAATTCTAAAGGGCCACATATTCATACTTTCTTCATTAAGAAAGTAAATATTGTGAGTACGCCAAAGAGTTGGAGGATGTGATAGACAGTGATAAATGATAAAAAGAGAAGCCACAACAATGTGATGAAGCCTTTAAATACGTTTATTTAAAAACATTTCATTTTCATTCATTCTAATTTTCATATTACTACTCACAAAAATGATTAGTAATCATTTTCTAGTCATGGATGATTATCCATAAAAGTCCCCTATAGGTTTTTAGCCAAAAGTCATATATTGAATCCTAAATTAACAACATCCTTGTAGTGGCTATGTCCCTATAGTAGTGTAATAGAAAAAATATCTAACACAATAAGAAAGTGATTAGTATATGTTAATTGCAATCAGTGGGTTTGTGATGAAAGCATCGCAATCAGTGGGTTTTTGCTTGAAATTTGTTATCAAAAATATGAATAGAAAACATTGTCCATAAACTAAATTTAATATTGTTGAAATGTCCAATATGTTTTTTTTAAGTGAGATTGTCCATGGGCAATTATAGTAATTTTTTTCATATGTATCATTTTATGACAAAGTAAAATATTGCATCATTTAAACAAACTATGGTTTATGAATAAAAATCCAAAAATATAGTATTTTCTTACCAAAACAAATGGTATGGCAGCATAGCATAAAAACATTTAACAAGTAACCCACTTTAGATAATATTGTAACATTTTCCAAACTAGCTTAAAATTTGTATCAAATAGCAACAAAGACAAGATTATCAACTAAAAGACGTTTTACAAATTTTTGTATTGTAACATCAAAAGTCTACATTCTCATCTATCTTGAAATCCAGAAATGTTCTGAAGCATGCCCTCAATAATCATTTTGACATTTACAAAATGATCTTATCCAACTTCATATTGAACAACTACACAAACATGCAATCAAGATAGGATAATAAGCTTTTTAAGAATATTGTTTCACCATGACAAAAGTATTTATAGATAGAAGGATACTCATACATTGAATAAAGACCAAAGCTAGCATTTGTATTATCAGTATTCACCTTAAATTGTTTTTATTTAGATTTTTACATTAAGAGATAAGCTAAAAGAAGAATCCATGTGATGGCATAATGAAAATGATGAGTAGAATACAGGCTCAAAATAATTGCACCATGTAATATTATGAATATAATTTAATTCATCAATGAGAAAGCTTAGTTATTCTAGTTTTTTTTGTGTACATAATGTAATATGCACATTCTCTACACTGAATTACATCACCAAATTTTAGTGAATTCTTAGTTCTACAATGTGCAGTATCATAAAGTATAAGAATAATTCCTAATTTAGAAACAAAAAAATGCAATTAGTGAAATTACTTGTCCCAATACATATAATGTTTGCAAAGAATAGTATAACAAACATGTTAAATAATAAAAACTAATCAAGGTTTTATCAATCTATATAAAAGCTAGGGAACTAAAGATACCTTCACAAACGTAACGTGTAATCTCAGGCACTTGAGGTCTACCTAAAATAATCAAATCAAAATCCAGTATAGTTTTGAAACTACTTGCTATTGGTATTCGGACAGCTATTGTCAAAATGTTAGGAATCAAAAAATGAAATGTATTTGTTGATAATAAATCACTCAACCCACTTTTGGTAACCTTAACACATGGAACTCTTATGTGTCAACATTTCATCAGAGAAAATATAACCGAGTTTTCACTTATCGTCTAGGCCAACTTTAAACACTGATATTTCCCCTTGATTAATCCTTAGTAGAGTAATCCAATAGTAGGAACTTGCAACTATTGTACAACTGGGAAAAAAATGGTATGCTTTATAGTGTCCTCTTTTTAGAAGAACACACATAAGGGACAAGTGAATTTTTACACTAAGAAAAGAAATGTGCATTGTATAGCCTATTATGGATGCAATGTATCATGTGCAGTGTGTGTGTGTGTGTGTGTGTGTGTGTGTGTGTGTGTGAGAGAGAGAGAGAGAGACCTATTAAATCTAAGCTCTATCCCAAGAGAGGGATAGAACAATAGTTACAACCATAAGCATTTATCTGAATGTAGTGTCCATATAATCTTTGTGGCATATGATCTCATAAATTGTGATTTCACCATAAAAAAAAAAATAAGGAAATCTAACCTCAACCCGACCCATTTTCTCTCATTCTTATCCAATTTCTCATTTTAGAGCACTCCATGCATCTTCTCTGACCTTTTAACATGCATCCAGCTCACCCAATCCCAACCTATTTAATCTGACTATAATTTGATATGTATTATGTCATGTTTCTAATTTTCTATATTGTATGTTGAATGGAGAATTTCCCTATGTTTTGTTATTTGAGTAACAAGTTATTATGCACTCATGCATGGGACTTGATGGGCAAACATATTTGGGTAACAATATCTTATGTGTGCATGCATAGGACTTGATAGGAAGGTATGAGTCTTATAAAATGCCAGCAAGCATATAGTTCCTGGGTGAAAGTACGGTGTGTTGGTTCATTGGTTATAATGTGGTTTTGGTCTAAAAAAAGTGAGTGGTGGACCATTGAGTGTCTTTCTATCCATTAGTTCTCTAAACACCTATCATATTGGTAGAAACTCGCCCCATTGTCCATCTCAACAATAATAGTTACAAATGAGTGTTATTCTATGTAGATATTTCTTTCACTTATGTCCACCGGTAAGGAAATACTCTACACATTTATCATATTTTCCTCCACCATCAAGCCAAGGACACAATGGCTCCTCCTCCACCCTAGTTAATAATAGCACTTTCACAATATTTCTTGAGAATACATTGGGCAATTTGAGTCTGACTTTCCTTGGATACCTACTAAGACTAATATAAGGGAGTGTGATATTCATGTTACTAATTTATTTTCACCAAGGGACGATTTGGTGTGGAGGATCATCAACTCAACTCATGTGTGGTGATGATTTCTTGGATGCTTGATGATGTTAATTTGTGTCTAGTTTGGACACTTAAAAATTACAATTGCACCTAGTCCTTACACCATACACACATGGAGTAAAAAGGCATAAAATAATTGAAAGCTTAACAAGCAAGATGGTATAATGTTCAAGAATCATCTTCAAAAACATCACATTATTGATTGTGTCATTTAGTACTGTTGAACTTTAAGACATTGGAGTGAAATTAAATCGTAAATCCATTGAGAACAATTCTCTTTGAGTCAATAGTTTATCGAGTCACTGAATTGTACAAATTAAAATATAAGTTTGATTCATTAAAATGAATCATTGAATTATACAAAGGGTGGAGTTACAAACCCTTTCAAAGTTAATAAGGTGTTTTAAAATTCAAAAATCATTTGAGATCAATACTTGCTTAAAATTGAATAAGGAGGTCATTGTCTTTTCACAATAGTCTTCAAGTGAGATACATCAAAGTCAAATCATTATATAATAACTCTTTTTGGTGCATGATCAGTAGCACCTAACACCATAAGGTTGTTGGTGACAAGTTCAAGAAAGTGAGACATAAAGTAAGCGAGCATGTAACAATTGAATATCTAAAAATGGGTAAATGACGAAAACATTTGCAAAATGTCAATCAGGAAATTAATCAATTACATGACTCTTTATATGATTCTATCCAACAATTTTAAAGGTTATAGAGACAAAATGTGATAATTATGGATCAATTGATAAAAGAAAACATTCATGAATGTATGGAATCAAACATGTGAAGCATGATTTTTCCAAAATAATTGTAAGACCGTGTGAAAAATTGAAATTAAACAAGAACAAAAAAGGTTTAGGATATGGAAGATACCTCAACTTTCATATTCTAGACTACTCCAAACCAATTGAATGGGAAAGATTCAAATGTTCTAGAAGTTGATGAAGGAGTTAATGTTGAATCTAAGAATATTGTTGATAAAGTTGATAAACATATGGATACAATTATTGATAAGTGACAACATTGTCATCAAGTTGGCCATGTGGAGACAAAATAATTTAATCTCCATCCAAATCATCATTGTGGAAAGACAAGTAATCTTTCAAACAAATGTTGAAATAAAAATATGGTCAAAACGTAAACAATTCACTAGATGAGCTCCTGGAAATGGAATTTATAATCTAAGACTTTTCATAAGTCTTATTGTTGATTTCAAACATAGGTAAATACATGGGAATTTTGATTATTGAACTTTTTTATTAAGAGTTTTGGCTCATTTGAGATAAACCACATCGTTAGAATTTCGATAAAATGAGTAGATTGGAGGCAGAATTTTGCCTCATCGAAAAAATAGACTCACCATAAAGGTTGTGTTTGTCCACTTATTAAGGCAATCCTCAAATAAAATCTATACAATAAAATATAGGAAGTTATAGACCAACATTATAAAAATCATTTTTTGTATTAGATATCATCAACCATGCACATGGTCGTCCACCTTAGAGATCATCCAGCATGCTCCATCCATCTCATCCATCTTTGTCCCTACACCCTTCTTCACATTCAATGACAACATGACAAATGGACTAGGTGATGAGGTGGTAGCCTAGGCTAACTAATATGTGGCATTCCTCACATCCAATGATGATGTGACACATGGACCAAGTGATGAGATGGAAACCATGTCTAAATAACAAGTGGCATTCTTCACATCTAATGAAAACATGACATGTGGACCAAGTGGTAACCAAAGCTAACTAATCCACCCATATTCGCCCCTTAATCCTTCTTCACATATAATGAAAACTTGACATAGGGACTAGGTGATGAGGTGGCAACAAGGATAGTTTAAATTTGTCATTCTTCACATCCAATGGTGGCATGACACATTGACCAAGTGATGAGGTGCTAAATTAAGGTAGCTGAAAAGTAGCATTCTTCACATCCAACGACAACATGATGCATGGATGAGGGGATAAGGTGGAAATAAGAGCTAACTAATAGGTGGAAATCTTCACATCTAATAACAGTGTAACACATGGAACAAGTGGCAACTAGGGATAACTAATATGTGGCAATAGTGGGAAATCTAACAATTAGATATCATCTAATGACAACACAACATGTTGGCATATATATTCTATGAAAATATTATTCAAGTGCATGCGGGATTAGCATTTGTGCTTCAAATCTACAAAATTTTATGGTTGTTGAAGCATGTACTCTAGAAGCATATCTTAGGCTATAAGTGTCCAAATCAAGAAAATGAATGGTCTTAGGTGATTCTCTATCCTTATTGTTGTAAGATGATTATATTATAAACATCATTGAGGTTTTATATTCATAAACAATGATTTCATGAAGTGAACCACCGAGTTCACTTCAAGTGGTATTAGAGTGGTTGTTTTGTTGACTTGTGGTCAATAACAATCTATTGGTGGCAATAAAAATATTGAGATAGTGGTCCAATTCATTCATAAGAATATTTTTAAAATAATTTTTAAATTCTAGGCTTGTAGCCTAGAATTGTGACAAAGAAATTTGTATTCATGGTAGAAGAAGTCACCAAAAGTTATTGGTGAAAATTGTTGATAGTGGCAATAATTTATATGTACTTTCCTTTTTTCTACAGACACTAATAGTGGGTAGAAATAACAAGCTTACAATCTCATGACCCGACTTTGAAATAGTTTGTGACAGAGAATAACTCATAAAAAAATAATTGTTGCAAGGAAAGAAATCATTGCAGTAATAGCATTGAAGTTAAAGAAAAAGGCTTCATTTATTGTAGCATGACTATGGGATTAGAGTGTGATGGCCCAAGTTTGAAATTGGGAATGCATATTGGAAACGTTTAGCACCCTAAATGCATCGATAACACAACAAATTTTCTATCAAATCCATAGGAGAAATACCGGGCATGTCAAAGATGTTGTGGTGATGCATTTCAATTAAATAGTCCAAGTTAATTCTTGATCTTTACTGATGTAAGATGATTATATTATAAACAATTCTAGGGTTTTATATTCATGAATAATTATTTTATGAAGTGAACTACTAGTTTCACTTCAGATGGTATCAAAGTGGTTGTTCTCTTGACTTGTGGTCAATTTCAATTCACTAATAGCCATTAAAATATTGGGTTGGTTCAATTCATTAATAAGATTATTTTAAAAAGAAATTCTAAATTCTAAATAGCATAGAATCTTGACAAATAAATTCTTATTTGTAATAAAAATAAAAAAATTCACTAAAACTCATTAATGAAAATTGTTATCTCTCGCGCTCGCATATATCCAAAAATTTTAAAAAAGCATTCCATTGTTAACTCTCCCACTCACACCCTCACCTCCTGCTTGCACCCCCACCTCCTGCTCGCACCCTTACCTCCCGCTCGTAGCCTCACCTCATGTTCGCACCCTTACCTCCCGCTTGCAACCTCACCTCTTGCTCGCATCCTCACCTCTTGCTCGCACCATCACCTCCTGCTCGCACCCTCACACTATTTGTAGAGAAGAGTTGAAGTCGCGGCATTGGAGCCCTATATTCTCACCTCACCACATTCTATCTAGCTCGAGCAGAGCCAAAGCTACTACATTAGAGACAAAGGAGAGCTAGAGCTGCTACATTGGAGACATAGGAGCCCTAGTTCGAGTGACAGAGGTTCCCTAGCTCGAGAAATGCCACCAAAATCATCGGTAAGTGATTTATATGCAAAACTGGTGATAGAGATATTGGTGACATAGGTTCCCTATCTCTCATTTTTTTTTCTTTGTAAATAACATTGCCTACAAGAATATTCTTGTTGTGCACTCTAGCCTTAATACCATGGCCAATTATAGACACGAAATCCTGTGCCTCAGGCAACCTTCTTTCCTCTAAATTTCCTCCTCTAAAACTTTTGGCATACTCAACCATAGCCATTTCCAAAGTATGCTCATTGTTTTCCTAGAGCATAACCCAATATTCAAGTTAGATAATGAGACATATAATCCTTTAACTGTGAACATAACCAAAATTGCATAATGATTGTGAAGATAAATTCAGGTAAAGATTAATCAATATTATGTTTGTAATAGTTGGCTATACAGGAATGCATCAATGTGCATCCAAACAACCCCTATACTACCACTACAATGCCAATAACAACAATGACGTCAATCGCATAGGCCACCCAAGAATTAACTAATCTCAACTTAAACAAATCAGGTAATCAAAAATAAAGTTGCAGGACCTACCTCTGTTGCAGCAACAATTTCATAGAAGTCATGCAAGACCATGTTTTTCATAAGATTAGTGTTAATAACAATAGGTTTTCCAATAGTGAGTGTCCCTGTCTTATCAAATACAATGCATTCCACCTATGGACAGCAAAATCTCCATTCATCAATGAACCTTTTCTTTTAAAATACGAACATAACCAGACTCAGAGAAGTACTTATCTAACTCTAGAAACCTAGTTCATATTCAAACAATGAAAAGGTCTTTTGCCAATATATCACTTACTTTATGTGCACTCTCAAGTGCCTTTCCCCCTTCGATGAGAACACCTTGTGTGGCACCTACTCCAGTGCCCACCATGACTGCAGTGGGTGGTGCAAGGCCCAAAACATAGGGACAAGCTATAACCATGACAGATATGCCAAACTGAAGAGCAAGCTCAAACTCATACATGGAAGAAGGGATCCAAGACTTTGGGTATGAACCAATCTTTCCTGCTACAAACCATGCTATCCAGGTAGTAAAGGAGATCACAATAACCTACAAAACAATGATCAAAGGTAACCATGCTTAGTTTCAAAAGCAGAATTCCACATGAGCTAGGTTCAGCCAAACTACCAAAGGCTCATTTTTTACTTAACTGTGGAAGAATAAGAACTTTGAAATCTAAGGAAAAATGACTCATCTGTGGAAGAAAGAACTAAAGAAAATAAGAAAATGTTTTTTTAATTTCCTGTGTGTACGAAAGCACTAACGAAAATAATGCATCCAAGGTAAAAATGACACTAAAACAGGTGTGTTGAAGAAAGCAAGTGCATTTGCATGTGCACCAAAACTTATAGATAGTTGTAGTTCAAATATTTTGATAGAATATACATGTGGGGGTTTGAAGCCCCATTCTTGTTTATCGGGGCTTCTCAGGTCTCTTCCACCCCCTTCCTTCAACATGGGTGCATCATTTCATATGTACTTAGTTTAGTCACAGTTGGGATGTACTTCAAATTTTAACACCCATATATATGTATGTGAGACTGATTATGTCATATTAATATATTACGGCCATGGTTTCTTGCACGATGTTGTATTCGAGGCTTCTTCATTGTCTCACTATTTATATCATGATTTATCTCAACGAGTATGGGTATGTCTACCTTGTCCCATTGAGATCATGTAGCTCACCACCTTGTGACCCTTTTGTTGACAAGTAATTTTTTGTTGCCTCTTCGATGGTTGCACCTCTATTTTTTTCCTGTGGCATTTTTATCTGTGACATGGATATGGATATTTATTTTGCACCTCTATTTTTTTCCTAGCAGTACTGCACCTCTTGCTATTTTTTTCCCTAGTATGGATATTTAATTGTGTGCCTCTTTCTCCTTCCCATAGCTAGTTTTCATCGAAGTTGAAATTCTTGCATTTCGTTTTCCTCTTGCATGGTTTAAAGATTCGAGTCAAAACGCCATTAGTTTCATGACCACTCCTTTGAGAAACAACAACCTAAAATCAAGTGCTAATTAAAATTTATCTAGAAACTTTTCTAGGGATCTTCAAACCCATCTTAGCTTAGGTGTAGAGCTTTGGAATAGGATTGTGAGAATAACTTTCCAAAGCTGCTAAACAAACATAAAGCCTTGAGTTAGGCAGTGAAATCGAGTTTCTATATCACTGACTTTGGGAAGCCCTTCTAACACAAGGGTCAATCACGAGGTCACATTGGGGCCCTCAGAGTAATAAAACTTGCTTTTTTGGTATTGGTGTCGATTGTCGACTATCCCCCCTCTGATTTGGTATAGTAGGTGGTACCATTGAGGCCATAATATTTTAGACTTCCTATACAAGGTGATAGCATAGGGAAGGTGGTGTTGTACCTAGGATCAATGTTGGCTAGACTCACTCGGACTCCTTGGAGGGTTGCCCACTGCTCGGTGAGGTAACTTGCACCAGGGCATTAGTTCATTAAGAAGGTTGTCAACATAACTTTCCCACCCACCGAAACTCAACCCCTTCGCGCATCGATTCTACGATGTTGGACTCCATCACCAACTAGCACTTCTTTGTGAGAAGGTTTTGTTTGGATGCTTGACTCCTAGATTAATTAGTGTATGTTGTTTTTTCTCCTTATTTGGCCTTAGGATTGAGTTTGTGTCTAATGGCATCAGTTCCAGGTTAATTCCTCATTTGATCAGTTAGCAAGTGGATCCATTGCCCTCACTACTTCCTCCATCATTTCTACATATTGCATATGAGACATAGCATGTTAGTATCTCATCTTCGGTAACTTTTGTATAGGACATTGGTTGTTCTTTTAATTAAACTCCAATCCAACTTATATTCCATTAATTTAACATAAATGAGATGTCACACAATGACATAATTTTTACTCTAGAACCAACCCAAATGGGAAAAACAAATTTCAATGGTTACTCAATTCTCATTTTGAGAATCTTTGGTTACAATGTAACTCATGGATATGTGTGCATACTTTCCTCTTTGGCCAAAATACCCTTTGAGAGTCGTGTCAAAAGGATGAATAGGAGATCATGGGGGTAATGGGAAGGCCAAGAGACCAACCTTTTAGTTTGCATTGCTCTCTCTCTCTTTTGCTCCTATTTTCATTTTTCTATTTTATTTTGTTTTACTTTTTTTTCTTTGTCTCATTTAATTTATTAAATCCTGCATTGTCCTTTATTATATAACATTCATTAATTTTTAAATTACACTTGTAGGTATTGATTCTTACAATCTTCTCGTGTTCAGATCCATTTCAAATCAGGCCTCCCCATTGAGAGTGTGTTTATTCTCCAAAATATTAGAGGACCAATCTAGAACAATGTGTCATCTTTATGTTTCTCTTGATCATGGATCTAGCTATGAATGTTGGATTTTGTTACTGGCTCGCTATGGATTTATCTCTAGTTCCTAGTTATGCTATCATGTAGCAATTCCACAAGAGGATGTGTGAATGACCTCCTTCTAGTAGGACCAATTGGTTCCTAGCATGGAATCAAATTTCTTATGTTGCACATGCTTACCAACACTATATCAATGCAACAACGTCACTTGGATGACCTCTTTAGTGTGCAATCATAGCACCTTGTATAATTGGATCAAAAACCAAATTTTATTTTTTTTGCTCAAAAATCAAATTTTAATTTTTTTTTTTAAATAAATTGTTGTCGTCTCAATTGTGACGACCCCATAAAAATCTTGCGACGAACTTGATATACAACTAACGAAAATTGTATAGCAATTTTGTCGCAATATACCCTATTTTTGTCTCAATTGCGACGACCCCATAAAAATTTTGCGACGAACTTGTTATAAAAATCACGAAAATTGTATAGTCGTTTCGTCGCAATATACCATGTTTTCGTTGCTCTTGCGATGATCGCTTCAAAAGTTGGATCGTCACAAACTTTTTTACGTTTGTCGATCTTGTGACAATCTTCTTATTGTCGGGTGTGCAATGGTATCCCTTTATTGACGCTCTTGCGACGATAGCGTTACATTGTCTCATCTGCGACGATTTTCATGGCTAGTCATGCTTGCGACGATTCCCATACTTTGTCGTGCTTTCGACGATTTCCCTACTTAGTCGTTTTGGCGACGGTATTTCATCTTTGTCGCAATTGTGACAACGCCCTACTATCGTCGCTCTTGCGACGTTATGTCAGGTTCATCGCTCGTGCCACGTCGCACAAAGCGACGTTTGGGACACCCAAGGTTCGTCGCAATATCTACGACATAACGTCGCAAGAGCGTCGAAATAGCCGTCGCAAAATGGCCCAAATTTGCTAGTGTGAGAAACGCACATTTGTGCTTAAACCACCATCTTTGCTAGAACAAGAGCCTAACAATTCAGAGGACATGTTATGTCGCTATATTATTGATTATTACCTCCAGCATTCATCTCATGTTAAACATATCTGCTTAGCAGAATTCGTATCGCATTACAAAAAAAATGGTGCACCCATATCAAAAAGAAAAAAACCCTATGTGATACGGTTTGTCAAATACAAAAAACATACTGACTATGAAAACTATTTTTATACGTTCCGTTCGATGAAAACGAAAAACACATTAAAACATAACTTTCGTACATGGGAAGTTGCGTATGTTGCCTCTGAGACTATAGTGCAAACCAATGAATCTATATTTACTTACAATGCTAATCCAACATGGGGTGATCTAGAAAATGTAGTTAATGAACCAGAAAACCCTGACAATCTTGATGAGACATTCACAAACTGAAAAAACAACCAGAACTCCCTGTGAGTCCTATGACTTGCAAGCAGATTTGCCTTGTCCTCGAGCAGGCAGCATTGAAAAATGTATCAATCTTGGTTTTCAAGTCACAAAACATCCTTTCCTTATTGAAAATAATGAATAACACAGAATCAGATGTCTGTTGAATCGAGAACAGCAAAAAATTCTAAAGGACATTGCGCTTAAAAAATGCTTGAGCATGCACACTCATGTGCACTTGTTCCTTACAGGCGGAGCAGGAACATGCAAGACATTCACAGTGAAATCACTATTCCAAATGCTTAGATGAATCTATGATTCAAACAATTCCTCTAATCCTATGAAACCAAAGGGACTAATAGTTTCATACACAGGAAAAGTTGCATATAATGCAGGTGGAACAACAGTCCACTATTCATTCTTCATGCCTTTTAACAAGTCACAGTTTCTTCCACTCAGCAAGGAAATGTTAGATACCTTGTCTAAGCTTTATGAAGAACTGCAACTTGTCTTCATAGATGAGGCATATTTGATTGGAATTCGCTTCTTGTATTCCATTGACAACTGACTAAGAAACATAAAACATGTGCACATGAAATATTTTGGAAACATTGACATGATATTTTGTGGGGATCTTTACCAGGCACAGCCCATCCAAGATTCTTTGATATTTGAACAACCTACGGTCAACATGCAAACAGTGACGCATGAATTCTGGAAAGACAATATTAAATGCTTTGAATTGCATACTACAATGCACCAAAAAGATGGAACATTTATTGCAATTCTGAAGAGAATGCGGACAAACAACCAAACACATGATGACTTAACATATATCAATTCGAGGTGCATGCTACCTACACCAACAGACCCAACATTCCCTTACATATTCTACACGAATAGGGATGTTGCAATGCATAACATGTACATGTTATCGCTCATGTCTGGCGATGATATAATCGCCAATTCAATTGACCTCGAAGAAGACAACCATGGAAATGTGCCACGTCGTGAACATACAGCCACTTTACCTTTGCAACTTGTCTTGAAATTAGACATGTTGGTTGAAATATATGTCTGCAACTATGATTCATAGGATGGCTTGGTCAATGGTGTAGATGGAATACTCAAAGGCTATACCAAAACAGAAAAACTTGATGTCCTCTAGATTAAGTTCCATGAACCGCATATAGGCCACCGACAAGCAAACAAGTTGGCTTATCTATATAATTCAAACACTACAAGTGATTGGACACCTTTCTTGCGAATATCAAAATCAGTATCGACATTAGCAAAGACAGGTTGACTGAAGATTCGAAAACAATTTCCAATTAAACTTGCATGTGCACGTACAGTCCACAGATCGCAAGGACTAACACTTGATAGTGTTGCATTTGAGCCTGCTGGAATTCGAATACATGGACTTGTATACGCAACATTGTCTCGTGTCAGAAGTATAGACTCCTTGTATTTACTAAGTCCTCTTACAAAATATAACTTCAAATTCAAAGACAAATTTGATATTGAGATGCAACACCTCAGGACTACCGCAAAGTGGCATCTGCAGTATGATTACCAATCCATACAAACAAACTCATATGTATCAATTCTCTCACTTAACACGCGCAGCTTATATGCACACATGGATGATATACTCAATGACTATGACACAATGCAATCCGATATTATGTGCTTACAGGAAACATATATGGCATTATGCATGCAAAAGAAGCAATTTCCAAATCACAATTGCATATCAAGTTACATTACACACGGGGTGATGATATTGATGAAAAAACATGTAACAATTTTGGAGCATATACATTTCGAAGAAAACAATGTTGAGATGGTGCTTGCAAAAGTATTTTTCCATGGATCAAAAATTGCGATACTGAATCTCTATGTTGCTCTGCATGCAACATTCTCCAACATACTAAATGTTTTTTCCAATGCATTAGACCATTTGCATCTGAACGAAACCATTGTCATTGTAGGAGAATTCAATATTGACATGCTACAAAATAATGCCAGAACAAAAGAATTGGAAAACTACATGTGCAAATACAGTCTCTGCTTTCTTTTGAACAACATAAGCCATGTACAAAACGCACTTATTGCCCATGTATGGTTGAATGTGCCCATTTATCAATACAACGTCTTTATCTTAGACACATACTGGTCTGATCACGATACAATTGGTATTGCACTTGAATTATGAGATATACATCAAACATATTGCAAAATCATATTTCTATGTTTCAAAGCATATCTGTCTAGCTTGTTACAGAAAACCAAGTTATCCAACTTCTTAGTTTTCCCTGGTTTGTACACATATTGATCTGATCATGATACAATTGGTATTGCACTTGAATTATGAAATATACATCAAACATATTGCAAAATCATATTTATATGTTTCAAAGCATATATGTCTATCTTGTTGCAGAAAACCAAGCTATCCAACTTCTTAGTTTTCCTTGCTTTGTAATTTATTTTGGGCACAAATTTTTATATATACACAAACATGGATGAACAAAAAAAAAAAATGGTACATTCTTCTAACACTATATGTTACTCTATTCCTTTTATTCTATTTTATTTACTCTATGTACATATTCCTTGCTTTTTTCTTTACATGTCAACTTATGTTCATGTCCATTTTGTGTTGTACTTTTTTTCATACAAACAAACAGGAACTCTTCACCAGAAATGTAGAAAAATCCATGCAAAGGTGCATATTTCTACCCGTGTTCCATATCCAATTGTTTTTCATTTACTATGTCTCTATTTGTTGCACTGGTTCGCAGCTCTGTATTTTTTTCCTTGGATACTCCATATATTCTTATATATTAACTTGTCTTTATGTCAATTCTATTTTCTGTGTTTCTATCTTGAAATAAATAAATTTGTACTCCATATTTTTTTTCATGTGTTCCCACGTAGCAGCTTGCTTTCATGTCCATTGTATTCTCTGTACTGCTACATTGAAACTAGAACACAGTAATTGAGCACAAGGATGGAGCCTTATGTGCCACATCTGAAAAAGCTGGAGTACAATGTGCCACAGCAAATACAATGTGTGTGCCTGAGACTAAGAGGTATGGTTACAAAAAAATCTGATCTGCATACGTTGTCCAATTTGTCCAGCTATATTCCATGGTTGAGAATGTTTTTCCCATCATTGATGTGTTTCTATCGCTTGATAATTATCACACTAAGTGTTGTTCTGTGATGCATACAGTTCTTTTCTCCCTTTCTTTTTCCTCTTCTATACTTATCCATTCTCCCTTTTCTTCTTCCCCTCTATTATCCATTTTTGGTTCTATACTTAGTCCCATCTCTATGCTCGCAGGTTCCCAGGATGGCGAAGTGAAAAATTCCATGTCCATCTATATCTTTACATCACGATTATGACCGACCGTCGTTTGTTTTCATACTTGGCGAATTTAATGGCCGTGGGTTCTTGCATAGGTGCCATCGAACTTTCATGCCCCGTGTTCGCAGTATACATCTTGCACCTGAAACTTCGGTGATCTACAATTCGACCCCGGACTCGAACCCCCAGGCCTCACTCTACCTACGATGACTTTGTTTCAATTCTTGCATATAAATGTGCCAAGTCATATATTTTGTCTATTGCTTACTAAGATAGATATAAACAACATCTCTTTTATATTGAACCAGGGTCTGTTGAGCTCCATCTATATTCCATGGCTGAAAATACGTTTCCCATAGTTGATGTGTTTCTATAGCTTGATAATTATCAGAATAAGTGTTATTTGTGTGACGAATACAGTTATTTTCTCCCTTTATTTTTCCTATTCTATACTTACCCGTTCTTCCCTTTTCTCCTTTCCCTGTATTATTTGTTTCTGGTTCTATGCTTAGTCGCATATTTATGCTCGCGGGTTCCCGGGGTGGCAGAGTGAGAAATTATACATTTGTCTATATATTCACATCACGCGTCCGACCGACCGCAGTTCGTTTCCACACTTAGCCAATTTTATGGCCGCGGGTTCCCCCAAAGGAATTATCGAACTCCCATGCCCAGTGTTTGGATATATATCTTGCACCCAAAACTCTGGTTATCTACAATTTGACCCCGGACTCCTCGAACTCGCAAGCTTTACTATGCCTACGATAACTCCATCTAATCACCCCACCTTTCCATACTTAATACCAAGTGTTGTTCTATGACGCATAAAGTTCTTTACTCCCTTTGTTTTTCTCTTCTATACTTATCATTTTTTCCCTTTTATTCTTCTCCTTTATTATCCATTTATGCTTCTATACATAGTCGCATGTCTATGCTCGGAGGTTCCCAGGGTTGTGAACTCAGAAATTCGATATCCATCTATATCTTCACATCACGAGTCCAACCAATTGTTGTTCATTTCCATACTTAACTAATTTTATGCCTGTCGATTCCCAGCTAGGCCCTATGGAACTCTCATGCCCCATAGTCGATGTGTTTCTACCACTTGACAATTATCAGACAAAGTGTTCTTGTGTCAAGCATAAAGTTCTTCGCTCCCTTTATTTTTTTCCTCTTCTATACTTAGTCGCATTTCTATGATAGTGGGTTCTCAGGTGGCGGACTCACAAATTCTATATCCATCTATATCTTGACATCATGAGTCCGACCGACCGCTTTCGTTTCCTTACTTAGCCAAATTTATGGCTGCGGGTTCCCAGGTAGGCGTTATCGAACTCTCATGCCCTGTGTTCGGAGTATACATCTTGCATTCAAAACTTGGGTGATCTACAATTCGACCACGGACTCCCAAGTTCAAAAAAGTACCAAAGTATTTTTCACTCCCCTCCATCCATGCCACCTTCGCCCCTTCCCAATGCACATTAATTATGATTTTACTAGTGACAACTCACCACAGATGTTCGAAAATATTGGCATTAATAAGCGGAAATATCGAGGACATATCCCATTAAAATGCATTAATGGGATAATATTATGGAATATGATTAGTTTCTTTCTGTCAATCTTGAATTCGCAAAAAAAATGTTGGTTATTTTAGTTTTTTTAAGGCATCGTCATAGAAAGAATGCAATATTGTGTTGGTCCATTGTCATCTACAATGGTGTTGACATGATTCCCCTCTTTAGTATTGTGCATATATTACAAGTTTTCATATTTGAGAGTATGCTTGCATATGAAAATGTTGCTCCACCCTTCCAATTTGAACATAGTTTGCATTTGGGCCACAAAGAATATTAATAAAATAAAATAATATGAAAATTGTTTAAGTAAATATAAACAAATTATCTTCTAACTTGAACCTAATTTTGTCGAGATCCAAGTATATTACATAGTTGACAATGTTTTCCCCGCCTTTCCATACTTTCTCGATTTCCAGGCCATCTTCGCAAACTTTCCCAATGCAAATTGATTACGCTTTTATTAGCTTTGAAAAGATTGGCATTAATGAGCGCAAAGCTAGACGACATCTCCCATTAAAATGCATTAAACAAAGATTTACGGGATATTATATTACCATCCTCTAGTGTTCATTCTAAATACTATCACACAATTACTGCCACATGTAGCAATATAAACAAATCTTCATCAAAACATTAGCTTTTCTCACAGGCACCCCACGTGCACCCCAGTCGCCTGAAGTAAGCCATATTTGGATCCATCAACTAAACCTCCCTATTATCAAATTGGTAGAGGTCAATATTATGGAATTTGATTTTTTTTTAATTTTTTTTGTGAGAATCTTCAGCTTGGAAAAATTGTTATTTACTTTAACTTTTTGAAGGAATTGTACCTTGCCTTTCCATACTTAGTGGATTGTTCAGCTCTTGGTCTCACAGATTCATGGGTTCTCTGGCTTCCAGGTACACAAAAGTTCCAAAGCAGTTTTCGTTGCTTTCCATCCCCGCCAACTTCACATGCTTCCCAATGCACATTAATTATGCCTTTATTAGTCACATCTCACCAGACACATCCAAAATATTGGCATTAAAAGGCAAAAAGGTCGAGGACATCTCCCATTAAAACACATTGAACCAAGATTTATCGGAGATTATATTATGATGTTGCAGTGTCCATTTTAAATACTATGAGGAGCAAAGGAACGTTCTCATCACCTTATGGCCATAGCTCGAAAACATTTCTGTGGAGATACCCTGAATATTTTCGAGTGCAAGGACAATATTTTTCAGTGGTCCCCTTCTGCCCAGAAGAAAGTTATCTCGACATCTAGAATTGCAGCGGCAGATTTTGTCCCTGAATTTTTTTACTTTAAGGAGTTGGTCACGTGCTGCGCTGAGAACTATATTCTGAACCAGCAGATTATCCAGATGGGAAACCATTCCCAAGTCTCCCTATCGCCTCAAGTATTTCGAAAGATGTTAACACTTCCCGACCCAACGCCTACTTTCAAGGCCAAGAATTGTAGGCAGTTCTTAAAGAAGCATGGTAATGAATTGGACCTCTTACTGAAGTTCTTACATAACCCAGTGGCCGCTCCCTGGGACATGGCCATATTATAGGTTAGTGCATTTAAAAACCTTTTCTGGCAAATTGCATGGCTTTTCACAAGGATAACGAGAGAAGAAAGTGCAGCCAGCATCTCTCAGATGATTATGTATATTTTATATTTTACGGTCAAGGAACAAGCCATCTTCCATTGCGGAAAGTTGATTTCCATTGAAATCTCTTCCTATTTATTGCAATACAGAAGGAAAAAGAAATTATTTATGTCATCTTATTTAACTTTTGTTGTGGCGAATTTCTATCCATTCCCTGGACTATCTATGTGTAAGAAGTTGAACTATGAATTTGACCCAATAACATTCGCATACCAGATATTATGGAGACACGATGCTTGCCAACATTTTTATAAAGTATTTAATGATTTTGTTTCAGTTTTTAAAGCATTCATATTTGGAAAGTATTTTCCTCGGTTGTTTGGCGAGCTGACAATCTTCTTGGATAGGAAGGGCACACTAGAAGAAATGGAGAACTATAATGTTATAAGGATTTTTGGGTCTAAACAAAATCCTTGCCTCCTTCCATGTCACATATCTGGTACAATGTTTTTTGTTGGAATAGCAAGGAAGTACATCTACTGGTTGCATTTTTCCCATGAAAAAAGAAAAAGTCAATTCATCTCTCTTCCTTGGAAAGTCGGGGATTTCATGGTCAGGAACCACTTCAACAATTCTTTCACTGACACTATCCTAAATGAACTCAATGTCAGTACCAATGATTTGCACAAGCAGAAACGAAAAGGCACGGGTGAAAAAAGTGCCCAATCCCCGACCGCCACACCCAAGACCACAGCATCTCAAAGTAGTAATCCAACGGCCTACCCAAGTAACAAAGTCACACGCAGTTCTTCAGGCGGAGGAGGAGATAAGAACCCTCCCTCCGGCAAAATTGAAAGTTGTCACAAACTTCCCGCAAGCAAAAAACAGAAAACAATAGTCCAAGAATAGGAGGGTATCCACGATCTCTCCCTCAAAGATATGCAACTAGAAATTGACATTGACAATACGTTACCCAACGACGACCAGCTAGAGATCTTTGCTCCGCACAATCCTGGGATGGAAATAATTGGCATAGATACATCGGACGAAGAAGAGTCTTTTACATTTCAGAGCGTTATTTTTAATAGTGAATCCAAAAAATTGATTATTGAAAAGAGAGATGTAAAGAATAAGAAAGGGAAATATCGTTCAGATATCAACCTATGCAACATGCGCCCTTCCCAGATATCCCAGATACACCGAGAAACTGGAGATGCTCTATACAACTCTATTAGCGGCCTTGAAACAGAAAACGTCATGTTAAATGAGTGAATCAAAGAATTGGAGGCAACTCTAATGCCTCTTCTATTGTTTGCTACTCCTTTGGCAATGGTCGGGCCCACCGCACCTGTGGCAAAGTTAAAAGGATCAGCAATCCTTCTCACATCGGTTCGAGGCTATGTGGAAAAGAATATAAACAGAAGAATGGAATTAATAACAAAAGCTTGGGAGATGTCAAAGAATATGGTCTCTTTTGGAACAAGAGAGCATGCTTTTCATGAGTATTTGCAAGCAGATCTCAAGAACAAGCAAGGTTTCTACCTCGATGCAGTTTTACCATTTGGTTTTAAAGTTACTTGTATGACGGAATTCAAAAGAAGATAGGAGGATCTTCCTTCCCTGGATCGAATAGACCAGCTAAACGCATGCTAGAAAGAAAAGGTAAAGAACCTGAATGGTATCGTTCAAGCATGTATCCAAGCCATGTCTAGAAGAGACAAAATATTCAAGAATCTAACTGAGATAGATCTAGCTGCCAGCACCAATGAAGTCTAGGACCTAAAATTGATATTCAACTCGTTGTTTTTAACCAAGCAAGCATTTGATGATCAAGTTCATATCTATAAAAGATTTTCATTTGAAAATTTCTATGGCATTCTTGAATATGGTGAAGATGATGTGAAAACCTGGCTAGTCGGTTATGCGATTAAAAGCCAAGATATTCAAGAAGCATTGCACAACCTCTCTATTGATCTAAGGGACTTGGAAAGTGAATTCTTCAATATAAAAATATGGCATGAAATCAACGTGGCGCCCATTAGGAGCTACATCGAAGAATGGTTTAAAAAGGTTGTCGGCCAGATTACCAATGAAGGTCAAAGCCGAGGAAATCCATAAAAGGACATCAGCGAGAAAATGACAAGGCATGGGACACCATCATAGTAAGTTGATACTGATGACATTCTTCTGTCTTCATCCACTTACTCTAACAAATATTTAACTGAGGACTGACAATTTTCTATTTCTTCTTGCCAGGTCTTGTTGTTTTCCATCGTCGACAATTCTTCTTTCTACAAACTTCATTCTTGTACATCTTTACTTTGTAGTCCGCGGAAGTCCCAATCCCAGTCATTCTGGCAAACGCAATTTTATTTCACAGAATATGTACTGAGCTATATATTTTTTTACAAATTCGAAGACAGTTACTTTTGGGAAATATTCTCAAATCTATTTTGTGACCCAGTTTATCTGAATATAAATATTTGAGGTTGTTCTATGGTGATCTTCAATGTTTGGATTTGTTATTTGAAATTTGTATTTCTTCTTAAAATTAACTCATTTTCCTATACATGTTCCTGTTTGATATTATGCATACATTGTAGCTTCCTATATTTCAGAATATTTTTTGATATACAAAATGTAAATTCATATATTTTTTTCTCTATTGCTTGTGGGTTTGAGCAAAAATTCCGAGCCCAAAACACCATTCAAATTCAAACATGATTTACATTTGGACCACAAATAATCTATTAAGATACATTAATATGAATACATTTTAAATAAATATAAACAAAATCCCTTTAAACTTGAACCTAACTTTCTCGGGCTCCTGGATTGCCCATGGGTTGACCAGTTAGCGGACTACCAGATCCTCATCTCCATCTATATCTTCACATCAAGAGCCTAACCGACCATCGTCCCTTTCAACACTTAGTCAATTATCTTACCGCGGCGTCCCAACTTAGCGCTATCGAATTCTTATGCCCCATGTTCCGTGATATACATCTTGCACCCAACACTTCTGTGATATACATTTTGCACCCAACAATTTCGTGAAACACATTTTGCAGCCAAGCACTTCCGTCACTTACAATTCTACCACAGACCACTGGAACTCGCAAGCTTCACTATACTCAGGTTCACAACTTTCAAAACATGTATCGCTCTCTTCAATCCCCGCCTCATTCCCGCCATCCTCAATACACATTCATTATTCTTTTACTAGAGACAACTCAGTGCACAGGTTCGCTTATTGGCATTAACAAGAAAAAAACGTATAGTGATTTATGGGAGCCCGACCGACCCCCGGGTTGACGCTATTATAAATATTTCACCCAAAACTTGTGTTATCTACAATTCCGCCATATACATATTGCACCCAAAACTTCAGTCGTCTACAATTCATCCACAAATTCAAACATGGTTTACATTTGGAGCACAAATAATCTATTAAGATACATTAATATGAATACATTTTAAATAAATATAGACAAAATCTTTGTAAACTTGAACCTCACTTTCTCTAACTCCTGGATTGGTCGTGGGTTCCTGGGTTAGCTCATCTCCATCTATATCATCACATCATCCGCCCAACCAACCGTCGTTCCTTTCAACACTTAACCAATTATCTCATCGTCGGGTCCCGACTTAACGCTATCGAATTCTTATGCACCTTGTTCTGTGATATACATCTTGCACACAACACTTTCGTGATATACATTTTACACCCAACACTTCTGTGATTTACAATTCGACCCTAGACTCATGGAATTCACTGTTCACAAAAGTTTCAAACCATTTATCACTCTCTTCAATCCCCGCAACATTCTCGCCCTTCCCAATGCACATTCATTATGCTTTTACTAGCGACAACTCAGCACACAGGTTCGTTATTCAACCGCGATTTACGGTAGTCTGACCAACCATTGTTTCTTTTCATACCTAGCCAATTCTATGGTCGTCGGTCCCCGGGTTGGCACAACCAAACTCTCATTCCCTGTGTTTCATGGTATACATCTTCCACCCTAAAATTATGTGATCTACAATTCCATACTTAGCCAAATTTATTGCAGCAACCTTCATTATACCCGGGTCCACAAAAATGTCAATCATTTATCACTTTGTTCAACTCTTGCCACATTCTCGTCCTTCCTAATGCACATTCATTATGCTTTTACTAGCAACAACTCAGCACACATGATCGCTTATTGGCATTTATAAGCAAAAAACGCATTCAACAGCAATTTACAGGAGTCTGACCGACCCCTGGGTTGGCGCTATTATAAATTTTGCACCCAAAACTTTTGTCATCTACAAGTCCGCCATATACATCTTGCACCCAAAACTTTTGTCCTCTACAATTTGTCCACATATTGGAACATGGTTTACATTTGGACCACAAATATTCTATTAAGATACATTAATATAAATACAATTTAAATAAATATATTTAAACTTGAACCTGACTTTCTTGAACTCGAGGATTGGTCCTATATCGTCACATCATGAGCCTGATCGACCACAGTCCCTTTCAACACTTACCCAGTTATCTCTCTACGGGGTCGCAACTTAGCGTTATCGAATTCTTATGCCCCTTGTTCCGTGATATACATGTTGGTTCGCTTATTGGCATTTATAAGCAAAAAACGCATTCAACAGTGATTTACAGGAGTCCGACCGACCCCCAGGTTGGCGCTATTATAAATCTTGCACCCAAAACTTCCATCATCTACAAGTCCGCGATATACATCTTGCACCCAAAACTCTCGTGGTCTACAATTCGTCCACATATTAGAACAAGGTTTACATTTGGACCACAAATAATCTATTAGGATACATTAATATAAATACAATTTAAATCAATATAGACAAAATCTCTTTAAACTTGAACCTGACTTTCTCGAACTCGTCGATTGGTCCTATATCGTCATATCATGAGCCTGACTGACCGCAGTCCCTTTCAACACTTAGCCAATTATCTCTTTGCAAGGTCGTGACTTAGCGCTATCGAATTCTTATGCCCCATGTTTTGTGATATACATGTTGCACACAACACTTCCATGATATACATTTTGCACCCAACACTTCTGTCATTTACAATTCGACCCCGGTTCACAAAAGTTTCAAACCATTTATCATTCTCTTCAATCCCTGCCACATTCCCACCCTTCCCAATCCACATTTGTTATGATTTTACTATCGACAACTCAGCATACAGGTTTGCTCATTGGCATTAATAAGCAAAAAAGGCATTCAAGTTGCTTTTCATACCTAGCCAATTCTATGGTCGTCGATTCTCGAGTTGGCGCAACCGAACTCTCATTCCCCGTGTTCTGTGATATACATCTTGCATCCTAAACTTCCCTGATATACAATTCCATACTTAGCCAACTTTATGGCCACAACCTTCACTATACCCGGGTTCACAAAAATTTCAAACCATTTATCGGTCTCTTCAACCCCCCGCCACATTCCCGAGCTTCCCAATGCACATTCATTATGCTTTTACTAGCGACAACTCACCACGCAGGTTCTCTTATTGGAATTAACAAGCAAGAAATGCATTCAAACGCAATTTACAGGAGTCCGACCCACCGTCGTTGTTTTTTATACCTATTCAATTCTATGATCGTTGGTTGTCGAGTTGTCGTAAACGAACTTTCCTTCCCCCTTTTCTGTGATATACATCTTGCACCCAAAACTTCGGTGATCTAAAATTCCATAGTTAGCCAACTTTATAGCCATCGATCCCCGGGTTGGCGCTATTATAAATCTTGCACCCAAAAATTCTGCCATCTACAATTCTGTGATGTACATCTTGCACCGAAAACTTCCATGCTCTACAATTCCTCCAGCTCACAAGCTTCACTCTACCTGGCTTCACAAATATTTCAAAGCATTTATCACTGCCTTCCATCCTCGCTACCTTCGCACCCTTCCCAATGCACATGGATTATGCTTTTACTAGTGACAACTCAACACACATATTCGAAAAAGATTGGCACTGCTTTGCTTAGTGACAACCCGCCATACAAGTTCGAAATGATTGGCAATGCACATTAATTATTAAATTACTATTCAATGTAAAAATCACCTTATAAGCTACTTGGCAGGGACTAAGCTGACACGCAACACTTGTTTATTATCTATTTATGAATTGGTGTCTAAAAGATATTGGTCATAATAATTTACCATTTTAGGTTATGATTGTTTTTATAAGTCACTAACAACCTTTATGCTCATGGTGATATAATAATAATAATATAATAATTTATTTTTAAAGTCATGGTCAAGCGAGACACCAAATTGGTGTATGAGACCCCTTCAGCCCAGAGATTTTGTTAAAGTCTAAGACCCCTAGACGCAGAGATTTTAAAATAAGATTCATTGTAAAATATTATTCATAGAATACTAAATGCACATTGAATAATATTCATTGCCACCAACATGTATTGGGACTAAATATCATGCTATTTCAACAAGTTTTATTTTGGGATGGTAATGAATCATTAGTATAACAGTAAGTTAAACGTTTATGTTTTGGTTTTTTTAGGATATGGTTGGTTCTGTATATCTGATTGGTTATTTCAGCATATGATTGGATCTGTAAATTTAAATCGTAGAATTCCTTAAAAAAAAAAAAAAAAACATAGAACAGTTAGAAAACTCCTATGCTCGCTGATTTGAATTGCTAGCATCACTACTACCTAATTGGCTCTAAGGGTGTGTAAGGTTACAGCTTAGAGGCGAAGTTCGATCCGACTTGGACTATACCGCTCACCTGGTTGTGCTCCCTCACTGGTTCATACGAGATAGGACCTAAGTCATCTATTTTTTCAGGCTGGTTGAATGACCAATTAGCATCTTTGGTGCTCAAGCGTACATCTTCGCCCTTAAACCTCGTCTTCAGGCCTTTTCACTTTACTATCCCTCCCTCGGTTGTTGCTTGATCCCATTCCTGTTCCAGTACTCTCGAGATCCTGCTCTTCCCGACCTAGGTTCCGTACAACCTTGGGCTCTCTGTAGACCTCCGATCATACGGATTACTAGGTTTTGCAAGCAGTTTCACTATCTGCGTTACTGAATTCATGAGAGAGTCCCAAGCTCTGGTGTGCCGTACATTCTAGGTTCGTTTTTTGCTCCTTGCATCCATAGCCTATTGAACTAGTTATTCTCTGTGTTTGAATGCTGCAAGCCGTACTGAGTAACTGAGACGTAAAGCTACCTTTCTTGCTCTGTGCTTCTGAGACCAGGAATTTGATGATTAGTATAGATGGTCACAATTCTCGTTGCTGTCGGTAGCCAATGTAGAAGTTTGCATCATTCTGCTGGGGCGTGTCCTTTAGAACCGAGTTGCCACGTCGCCTTGTGCATTATTTCTGTGGGAGATGGAAGATCGCCACGATTGAATCTTCATGACATGGAAACAAAAAACCAACATCGATTCAGTTGTGTATATTGTATCGGACAGGCCTACGCTACAAAGAACGATCCCGCATCCCTGGTAGCTATTCACCATTTAAACTGCTCTCCCGCGCGAACCCTACCGAATCCGCACCTGCAACTGTATTTTCGCCTCCTTATGGGAGTAGTGATTGTTTGCCTCGCATGCGTTGCTAATTCAATGAGATGAAACGGTTCACATCTGCATAAATTGCTAAGGCATAACGCGACCTGTACTTTTTTTCTTGTGTGCTTCGACTAACGCAGTCAGTGGGAACTACAAGAGAGAGATGATCAAATTCATCTATCGATGCATTATTCGCACCGGGACCGTATGAATTCTGCCCCCCAACTGGAATAAACACAGGTTCATAAACTTCCTCAAGCGTATTGGTGATGGCTCTATGAACTACACGATGAGGGAATCATAACGGGCCTACACGATTTATATATATAGTTTTTATCAATTCTAGCTTTATCATGATTGATTGTAAAAGAAATGTGAACACAAAAGGAGAAGAAAATGATGGCAAATTAAATTATTAATAGTTTAAAATTATAATTTAATTTTTATGTTAATTATTTTAAAAAGTTTACACTTATTTATTTTATAGGAGTATATTTAATCATCTTTTAACTATAAATTTATAAATTTCAATGAGGTATGTGACACAACTTACTATACTACAATATAGATATCTATAATATAATTAACATTTTGACAAAATCTTCGAAATCCATCGTTCTGAGCGAGTCTACTCGTTAAATAGACTGCGTTTTGGACCAGAGTTTACATTACTGCATCATTTGCTGGGTCGATTATTTACTGAACCAGGGATTTTCATGGTCCTGGTGTTAATTAGAGTTTTCTTTAACTACACGCTTACTGCGTTGAGAATTTTATTAACTTGAATTTTTAATATTTAGTAATTATTATATACTCCATTATAAAACATTATCTTTGAACTAAATGGTTATTATAATTTCCAATGACTATTCATTATAAATAATGTGATTATTATAATTTTTAATGATTATTCATCATCATTATTATAAATAATCGTCATCATTATAAATAACTATAATAATTAATTTTCCAATAAATATTTATTGCAGTTATCCAATATTGTAGTATTTTTTATAAATATAGTTAGTCACTGTAATGAAATTATTATTTTTTTTTATTATAAATAATTATTACAGTATTTTTGTATAAATATAGATATTCAAAATTATTCACTGCAAAAGAATTATCATTTTGTTTTTTTTGGTTTATGCTCCTAGTGATATGAATAATTTGATCATTTTGTTTTTTGGTTTATGCTCCAAGAGATATGAATAATTTGATTGTTTTTCATGTATTTTTTAATATTTTAAACCTCATAAAAATTAAACATTTTGGTGGGAGATAAAGCCTGAATATAAGGGGTTGTTTAAAGGTATAAGTATGAATGAAAGATGTTTAGGTAAAGCTTTAAGGTCGATGGCCGTGGAGAATACAATATTAAAGAAATTCCATTTAGTGCGAAAATTGTCAAATCTACTATGCTGCATAAGTTAGAAAAGACATTTTGGTTTGGGAGTGAATTGTATAAAAAATTAAGATTTTGATTTTGTTTTAAAGCATTGGCGTATATCAGCCCATTACCATTAATTAATTTTAAAAGGTGGAAAACCAAAAGAACACTATTACTTTAGTTATGTACTTGGACTAATAAATAATTTTATTAATTAATCGCACTTAAAATAATAAAAAAACCTCTTCAAATCGATAACCCTAGCCTTAAAAAAAATGGAGGTTGAAAGGACGAACACACGTTAAAATCCTTTGAACATGGTAAACTCCTGACAAGTCGATAACCTTTAAAAGAGAGATTGAAATTTGAAAGGACGAACACGCTGCGAAAATCTTTTTACAGCCTTAATGTTTTGCATTGTTTCCATCATTGTATTCTCTATCTCCGTCATTATTTTTGTATGCTTGAATCTGTACACCATGTGGCAAGGTGCAGATTGCAGAGTAGACAGAGTCATCGCAGGAGAAGAGATCAGCTGCGACTCAGGTATCCAGAAATCCAAAGTGGCGAAGCTGGGCCTCTCATTAGACAAAATGTGGAAATGAATCCTTAAATTGCCCCAATTTTGCATTCATAAAACGTAGATAGAAAGGGTTAGAGAAAACCCTAGAGTTAAACACGACTGAATGCTTTTCGCGACTGTACCGCACCCTTTAAACCTAATTTTAGCACCACAGGCGATCGTTCTGCGACGTCTACAAAAAATTTAAACAAGGAACTTTCTACGAAAAGACAAAACAGAAACAGAAAACACAGCTTTCAAAACTCTAATCACCAGCCTAGATTCAATCAATGCTGGAGTTAAAGACGCGGCCAGAAATGAAAGACGATGAAATAAAAAGATACAATGGTTTTAAGTCTTTACAGTAGGAGCCCTTTCTGCGACATGCAGTTTTACTGCTGTGAAAACTGGTCTAATCGAATTAAAAACAAATCCATTCAATAAAACTTCAATTCTAGTGCGATCAAAGATTAACACTATCCCTTCGAGAAGCTTGTGGGTTCAAGTCATCTGAGGGCTCAGTGGCGAAGTCGACTTTTGACGTTTCGGCTGGCCCTCGCATGACCCTAACCTTCAATCGGGTACGGTCGGGGGAAGAGGAAAGTATTTCTTCCGTCGTCTCGACTTCAACAGGGGTGTCGTTGCCTCGGCCTTCAATTTGACTTTCCCCGTCGACTGCGTCACCGCCTTCGCCATTCTGGAGAAAAAACAAAATCCAAACGTCATGACATTTACTTCATGAGCAGCACTAAGTATTGGATGTTTATGACAGTGCAATAACTAATGAATACCTGATTGCTCAGTCCGCTGGCTTTCCCTGCTATAAAAGCGGCTTTGTATATCTTTGTTTCCTCCCAGTCCAACGTCCATTTATTGCAATTTTCAGTGAGTGCTTTCGGTAACTCAATTTCTATACAATGGGCAATAACTTTTGCCAACATTTGTTTCAACATTTTGTTTTTGTCCATAGTGGGTGAAATGGTTGAATCACGATCGATGATTTTCCATCGTTTGTAGAGGCTAATTTTTCCCGCTACGGTCATCCAGTCCCTCGAATCATGGAGATCATTATGCGAAAGTTTTTCCTTGCATCGTTCTAGCGGCTTCCTGATTTTGCGTACTAGTAGTTCATCGACAAACGGATGGACATTGGGAAATAGAAGCTTCCTTTGAAGATAATTCTTCCATATGTTTACAAGATCGTTGAAGTCTTTGTCAGCTGAGTCGCTCACAATTTTGGCTTCTGGATTTGAACTATCAACAAAGTCCAACAGATCCCATGCTTGAGAGTACGCTTCGATAGCCTTATCAACGTCAATAGAATCATTGCCGTTATAGAAGTAGATGATAAAATGGATCAATGAGACTGCCGTCCTCTTCCAAGACTTTCTACGAATGTACAGGAAACACTTTTCTTCTTCCAGCAATGTCACAGCTTCATCTTCGACACAGCCATTACTTAATCTATTTTCTCTAATATATGACGTTAATTCTGTGCATTTGCTCTTACCTATTTCAATGGCTATGTCCACAGATTTCTGTGTATGCTGAAATGCTTTTTCATTAGCTATCCACAGACTGGACGCCCTCTCTCTTGGCATTCGTATGCACTCTAGAGCGTTTTTGTACTTGTGAAACTGATTGGCTGATGATGTATCCATGCTTGACAATATTTTCTCTTCACGATCGATTAGACGGCGGCAGACAACTTTGTTTCCGAAGGCCATCTCAGAGAGAAACCAGCAAGTTTTGCTGAGAAAGACCAATATTTTCTGCAGCCAAAGCCTCATGAACATTGTTAGGAATGTTACCGGATCAAGTCCGCTGTTTGGTGTTCTCTCACGATTCTTCTCTTCACTTCCTAATTTTTGATCTTGCCTTTTCTTCCAAGAAAACCATTGACGTGTAGACTTTACCACCAGATCATCTCTGTTGTCAACAATACTCCTTGTCCAAAAGTCCTCCGTCTGAAACAGAGGCTCCAGTATTGACTCTCCGCAAGGCACCTTATGATTTCTTGGAAAGTAGACAACGGCCGTTACCCATCTCAACAACACGATGATCCATCCTATGAGGGCGAACAGAAACTCGATCACAAGCATTGTTTTTTTCACTCGGTCCAGTTTATTAAAATAATGCAGGTGAAAGAATATGAATTTGACAGATAAGATTAGAACACAGACTGTGACCACCAGTCCGACCAATGAACTGAGAACTGACCTGGCAATGATATAGTCAGGCTGACAGGCACGAACCACAATCCAACACTTGAGGACGTGATCCTCGATCTTTTTGCAGTCCCTCTCTTCAAAGGAATTAGAACAACACGAAAGAGCCAGGGGAATCTTCTGAGAGACGATCTTATCAATGCTTTTACCAGCCAAGACAGCGCAGCTTAAGAGCAGTAACAGCAAGATAATGGATGTGAATACGGTTGTGTTAGATATCACGAACCATATTGTATTTGGCCTTTCCGATGTTGCGATGGATAGATGCTTGATCATATTGATTAATACATTCATCATCAACGCTCCAATGTTGCCCCACATGAAGCCTTCGCCGGAACGGGCTAATCCGGGAAGCAAATACGCGATGAATACACATACCACAAGTCTTCCGCTGTCAATTATCATCTGATTGTTCAGCAAAATGTCCACTGACAAGTCTTCATTTTGGCACTTGTGCCTTGAATTGCTCACGTTGGCACGATCATTAATGACACTAAGCAGTTGGATAGTAAAAGCGCTGAGAACGAGGGCCTGTCCTGGAATCCACTGAGCTTTCCTCTTGTACGCTTTCGTCGCATCCTTTAAGATGAAGAAAATTAATGTAATTGCTGAAGCGAAATAGGTAGACGCATTTGCAAACTGAGATGAACCATGTGCATAGGGATTGATGGTGGCTACGACAATAGCAAACACAACCAGAACGAAGTCCAAAATGAAAACCGCAGTTCTCATTTGTTTGAAGTAAATGAACACAAAAAAACCAATACTCGAGTATGTGAAATTGACAATTGAAGTGCACACTAAAACTGGTAAACACTAACGCTGTGTTTTCTTCTCTCTGTATATATATATGTATACCACAGTACTTCTCTTTAAAAAAAAGTATCCATCAATGTATACAGTACATGTATAAAATATGCCGGTAGCTCTCTCTAGAGTTACTCTGCCGACAGTATTGCACTTAATAACATTAAGTTTTAGGACGACATTCAACTACACATCCCCACCAGGGATCCCTTCCTTCACTTCACCGTTATATAAGATTAGTACACATCCCCACCAGGGATCCCTTCCTTCACTTCACCGTTATATAAGATTAGTTGAATTTTCACCGTTATGTAAGATTAGTTGAATTGCTGC
>ML794015.1:553392-589506 GCA_009831015.1 Picea engelmannii
TTTTTACAAAATTACTTATTACCATATTACTTTTTCAATATTCCACATGCTCATTTATTTCTCGAATTTTTACAAAATTACTTATTACCATATTACTTTTTCAATATTCCACATGCTCATTTCTTTCTCAAATTTCTATATTACTATTCAAAATTACTTATTACGATATTACTTTGTCCTTCATATTCGTTTTTCTATCGAATTTTCTATGTTACTTTGATTGTTCTTTTTCTTTCTCGAATGTTCTATGTTACTTTGGTTGTTCTTTTTCTTTCTCGAATTTTGTTACTTTGTTTGTTCTTTTTCTTTCCCGAATTCCTAAATTATTCTGCAAAATTCCTTATGAACATATTACTTTGTCCTTTATATTCGTTTTCTTTATCGAATTTCTATGTCACTTCAGTTATTCTTTTTTCTTTCTGGAAAATCTATATTACTTTCATTTGTTATCTAATTTTTTACCTTTCTCGATTTTACTATACTCTATCCCAATATACCCACAAGGTGCGCGTCATTATTAACCGGTAAAACTACATGTGCATGTCTTTGTCGGTTTCACTTTATCAAACTTCTATAACTAGCTTTCTTCCCTGCTGTCAAACTTCTATCTTAGAACCTTCTTCCCTCGTATGTTATTGTTATCCCTATGTTTTATAACTTTCTTCCATCTTCTATTATTTATCCCTCGCATATATTAGGTGTAATTTGTTTTTGGTATTTCATATTAATTTAAATATATATGATATTTACTAGTTTTTAATTATTAAAGATCAAAATAAATTTGATTTTGATTTTGATTTTCTGAACAGGTGACTTCACCCCGACCATTCTACACCTAGTGGATGATTTATTTAAACTTTTATTGGTCATAATATTTAAAGTTTTATTATACAATTGGCAATGGAGTTCATAAAAGTTCATTCTATTAAAAATGATCTCTCTATATCTTCGTAGACTTTACCAGTCAAATCGTTGGGCGAAGGGGAGTCCCTTGTCCCACAAACAAGGGGGTCTCATACACCAAATTGGCGTGATGACCGTGACCTTAAAAATAGATTATTATTATTATTATATAGTTTTATAGGTTTAAATTTCAACATGCAAATTAACCTAAAAATTTAGATAGTTAAATGTGAAAACACAAATCAAAATTACTATTAAAGAGTGTTTTAATTTACAAACATATAATGGTGATAATTAGAATAATAAACATGAAGTGTTAAAACCATATAATTATTTCTTGCATTAAAATATTACAGCAAATAATAATAGTAGTATGTTAGCCAACCATAGATATAAATGGAAATAAAAATTTAAAAAAAAAAACTCTCTATATATGAAAGAGAGAGAGATTTGACATCTACACCTAATTTTTGAATTCTACTAATTTGAGTGAGACTACTTGATTTTGAGTGAGACTACTTGATGATCTTATGATAGCAATTATTCTTCCTTGGACAATAGCTAAGTGTACTACAACATAAGAGCTTTTGGAACCATTTGTTATCCCGAGAGAAGCACCTATCGAAGATGGAGGTTCAGTTAACTTTGCATTTCCATTCAATTTCTTGTGTGTAGATTATGCAAAGGAATGAGCTAGATAATCAATCCATAGCAGAGGTTACACTGAGAACATAAACTTTGAAGCCGAGAAGCAAATCCATTTGGCGTACACATGCTTGGTGTTTAACAACAAAGGAACTAGAACTCAAAGTCCTAAGTGTAATTTCAATTCAATCGATCATTTGCGTGCAGGTTACACCTAGAATAGAAGCTTGGAAATCAATTCTCAAGATAGAGAACGACGTTCAAAGATAATTCTGCAAAGCATATGTGTTGGTGAATTTAGTGGACTATAAGTCCCTCATTTATGAATCATTCCTATAGTGGAGTTGGAAGATGCTTCCCGTAGGATGGAGACATGGTATCTATTCCCTTCATTATAACCTCTCATTTGCAAGTATGGACTTTGTATTTTTTAGGATTCTCGCATATGGGTTTTTGTTTTCTAATTTGTTGTATTTTAGAGGATATTGTCACTATTTTTTCCATAACTCTTCATTGGAGCCTTTGTTTTCCATCTCATTTGAGGCGTTATGAAGATGATACCACCCTCTTTCCAACAAGTGGTTTCACACAACATTTGTTTGCCAAATATGAGATCCTTGTTTTTCTCATGGGTAGACATATATTGTCGTAAATGTTATATTGATGATCATTGTGATGATTGCTTCTCTTTTTTGAAGCACTTTGTCTCGCTTTTCATTCTAGCACCACTTGTTGCTTGAAGAATGATCATTGTTAGCATTTTCTACAACATTTTTTAGCTTCATCACAACCATTGGATTCATTTTTTGATATGTGACACTTTTTCATGAGATCACAATTCGCTTCTATTGGCTTGTCATCTTATAGAGACTATCTACTAGCCACATTGTGAAACTTCACCCGCCTTTCATGTTCATTTATTTTTATTTTTTGTAGCATAATAAATGTGTTAATTCCTCACTTGTACATGAGTACCTATCATGGCCTTGTTTTTCGAGACCCATATTGTGGATTGTTATCCTCAATGACTTTTTTTTTTGGTGCATCTATTTCTCAACCTTTGTGCATGTCATACAAGTAGTGGATATTTGGATACGTGTGCATATATACTTAGTGTGTCATTAGACATGTGTCTCCATGACTGTGCACAACCTCCTTTTGTGGGCCTTAGAGTTATCCACTTTAAAGCATTTATTGGTTTGCCTACATCCCGACATTGTTTTCACCTTCATATCATACCTCTTTCATTCACCTTCATTTATGATATTCATTGTCGTCATCTACATCCACCCAGTTCAACATTGTGGCGGGTGGGTGCAATGCTTTATCAAGTGATTCTTGATGATTCACCAATGACCATTTTGTTTGTAATCAACTTTTATTCAAAGTGAGTATTTCATCAAGCTCTAATTCTTATTTTGACACTATAATTATTGCATTCATATTTTGACTCTACAATCATAGCATCATGTAACCCACGGTAAATTATGAGATGGATCTATGTCCATAGGGAAACTCATTTTCTATTGTTTTTCTTGATTGTACCCGAGTACCCGATCATGCTCTTGTGTCAGGACTCATTTCAGAGGAGCAATTTCTTTTTTTTACTCTCCCTAAGGTGCATAGCCTTGTGTGGCTATATGGAGTTCTTATGTGGGTCTTTGATGGCATTTACCAGCTTAGGGTTAGGGTTACTTGGCCCTCTTTAGATTTTGGTTCATACTTCCTGAGTGGATATTTTAGTGTCCACGGGCATCATCACTCTTTTAATGCTTGACATTGTTTACTTCTTCAAGACATTCAAGACATTGTTTGCACGGGCATCATTACTCTTTTAATGTTTGACATTGTTTACTTCTTCAAGACATTCAAGACATTGTTTGCTTCTGTTTGAAGCCTTTGTTCTAGTTCTGTTTGAAGCCTTTGTTCTAGTTGTTGTAGTTGTTGCAGTAGAACTATTCCTGCTTCTGAAATATTGCACATAATTACAAGACACCGGATTAGAAACGTTGATCTACAAATTAGGGTGCCAATTCTGGAGGGCAATGAAGTTGGGCTGAACGTGGGACTGGGCATCATCATCCTTGCTCCAATTAGACAGAAGCCAAGCAGCGCTCTGCCGGAACTTTTCATCGAAGAAACCGACTATGTGATGCCTCATTGGAATCAATGAGAAAAACGGGGGATTGAAGAGACGAGTATCCAAAATAAACCCATCCAAGGCCATTATTCGGCCAACTTGCATAGCTATGGCTGCTCATAGGGAATGGCCGGCGAGACAGACGTTTTGAAGCCCGTATTCCGTGGCCATCTCTCTTGTAACGCGGGGAGCTTCAGCAACCCGGGAAATTTTGTGAATTTGTTGCACCGTGAGTTGCAGATCGTCGTGGAGGTCGGAGCGAATATTTGCTGTGGCAAGCCTCGTACATCTGAAGGCTATGACGACTGTCGGACAGAGGAATAAAACGGCGCCGAAGATGGAGCCGTCAGAGGGACTGCAGAGAAGTTGCTTTCTCTTGTAGTTGGATATCTCGTACCATTTGGAGGCCGCCGTCAAATCCTGCCCTTGGTTCCTGCAGTTTTCGAGCTTGTAGACGGCGTTCACCAGGGAGGCCAAGCATCTTCGTTTCATGTTAGGGTTGGATGGGTGTGTGCTCTTGGGTTCGCTGTCGTAAGAAACCATCACGCCGGCAGCCTTAATTGATTTGTTTCAGTTCTTCCCACTTGGAACACTAAAATTTCATTCAAATTGAGAAAATACCACTGCTCTTCATCCAAAATACTCTAAAATATAGTACGAAACCTGTCTTATCTGCTTCTTCATGTTGCAACGCGTCCGAGATCGGCGGTCACGTCGGATTTTATGATCTTGAAGTCTCGGCTTTTGGGGGGAAGGCTTTTTAAATCCTATGTTCAGAAGGGCTTGGTCATGCGTGCTTGCTTTGCCCCGTGATTGAGTGGGAGTATGAGCCACTATCATAAGGGTTGATTCGCTCACGATAGAGATATTAATGACCAACGTTATGAATCAATGAAATTGTTTAGTTGTGTTGGTTCGATCATCACGTCGAGGGTGTAATTTATGAATCTAATCAATCATTGTGAGCATTGTGCATGAAATGGATGAACGGACACATATATATGAATAGTTGGAAGTTTCAGATTTGAAGGTGGATTGGTAGAATTGTTTGTTGCAGCTAACCACTTGTTCGTTGCAGCTAACCACGATCTCGACGATCTTTCCTTTTGAACAGAAAGGTAATATCATGGTGTGCATAGATCGCAATAGTTGAGGGCAGCTTTAAAGAAGGTCTTGGCGTGTAGCATCTCAACTAACTATTGCTCCAGGTTTCTCCTTGTAGCACACGATCTTAGCAGTGGGTTAAACCATGATCATTGTGCATTATGCCTCGATACATCTACCCTGACATATCAATGTTGTAACATTCCAAGCCACCCAAGCTGGGTCAGATCACACAATTTCAATTTCTGCCAATGTTGTAACATCCCCAGCCACCTAGGTTGGGCCATGTCACACAATTTCAACTTCTGTCACTATTGAAACCAATATGTAACATTCATGTTACCAAATTCTTTCTAATACCACATTTGTAACATCATCTAGCTTACTACTGAACAATGTTATTCAAAAATACATTGTGTAGATTCTACTATAAACACTAGTCTGCATAGTATCACTAGTCTGCATAGTATCACTTGAAGTAACATGCTCAACCTCAAGTTGAGTCACACCACACAACTTATAACAACTCAAGTAACACAAAACAATTGTGCACAAGCATATTGAACACACAGCACTACTCTGTGCACAACCATTATGGTGTCACACACCAATTTTGTCCTCCTTGTGTGCACAGACCGCTTCGTTGTGCACACAAGAAAATCCAGCCTCTGGTGCACACAGAGTATTCTCTCCACGTGCGGCCATTCAAACTCGTCTTGAACACTCATAACCCAAATCATAAGATTAACTTAACAGGAAAACTAACAATATTAATTGTCATACGCAAGCACAACTATAATAATGAATATCAACACTACACTTACATGTGCAAGCAACATTATACAGAATAACAGCAATTACTTATATGCAACAACATACAAGAAATAAACCCATATTAACCATAAATAATGAAGTACACAGTAAATCAGACAAGCACATAAAGAACACTTATATTTTATGAATAGTCATCAACTACACACAGAAATCAGACATTCCTCTCAGCCATAGACTCTATTGTTCATATACTTTCAACAACAGGTCACCCTCGAGCTGGGGCTTAACTCCACCAAGGAAAAAGGGTTCATAATGCCAAGCTAAGGTCTAAAAATCAACAGAATTGATCAGTCCAAGGTGCCACTATTGCAACTAGTCTACAGTCTCTCAATCCCCACGCACCTGTCACACCCAAGGAAGCGTGCCCCTTCTTTTCTCAAGAGTCCCTCGGTTACCCCACTTCCCCTCTAGGGTTTCCAGCAACAGGCCGGACAAGAAGCCTCAAAGCCTTGCAACTAATGTCCAGCTCACTAAAGAACAATTCCCAACAAAACTCTCACCTGGAGAGGATGGTCATAAGCCCGACAACCCACATCTTTGATAGCAAATCTCTCACCTAGAAACACTGCTCACGAGCCTAACAACCCACCTCTTCGACAACAAAAACTTTGATTACAATATTGAAACCCCTTACAATCTCTTCTCTGCAGATAAGGTAATAGTCGCCCTTTCTCAGATGGTCTGGCCCCCTTTCTGCACACGAGAGTGAATGAATGAATATCTGGTGTACTCTCTTTTATTCTCTTTTCTCTTTCTTACTGTGATTATATGTTGTTGTATGGATACGAATCTAGACTAGTAACGTTCTATTGTTTTATTGTTATATGTTATTCATGTGTCTCAATATTCTAACATATGGTAGGACCCTAACAATTCTTCCCTTCACTCATCATTTTCCAACTTTCTTTTGCCACTATTTTCTTGCTTTTATTTCTTATCCTTCTTAATAAGTGATTCATTAACAGATTGCATCTTGACAAATTCATCACCTTTCTTTATATTACATGTGCTTAGCTCTTCATTATCCTTCTATGATTTGGAAACTTTTTCTTTTGATTTATTTAATTCAACTTGAATTTTATGCATCTTCCTCATTTTTGTAGCATTTATCCATCTATCGGTGAAGACTATTTTTCAAACTCTTTCCACTTAAATCCTTTGGTGTCCTTGTATAGACTATAGCACCAATCCATAGATTTGCCTTCAAAAAAAAATTGCAAACACGGGACATCAGGCTTCTTTCCTTGCAATATGAAACCATTTCATAGGATCAATTTCATATTCATCTTCATCTCCTCTAAATATAGGCATTGTCGTTGATTCTTAACTAAGGTCTAACCCAACCACTCAAATTCCAACCCCAATAGATTAAAAATGATAATCCAAATTAGTTATTATGCCTATCCCAATATATTATCATGTGTTTATTCTTTCCAACGACCTTTGAATCCCCTTAATCAGACATCCCAATCAAAATTTAGGATAATTTTAAGTTAACATACCTTTTAAAACCATGATTTGGAGATTGTCTCGTTGGCCAACCTTTCTCCTAACGTATCTCTAAAATTTTGGCACTTCTGAGTTTAAAATTGTGGTTTGTAGTGTTTTGATATGTCTTCTCTGCAATTCCACAAGTTTGACAAAATTTTGATGTTCCAAGTGAAACTTATGGTAACCTTCCAAAAACATGTTGATTTTGGCCCTTTCCAGAGAGAAAATTTGTACAGCATGTCACATGTCCAATTTGTATCAAATGCTTCTGAAATTTGGACCTAAAACACTATTATCCATCCTCTTTCCAATGAAACTAGTGGCACTCAAATTGGTTATTTCTATAATCATATATGGTTGTTTTACACATAAGACCTGCTTGAGACTAGTTTTAGGACTAGTTAAAAATGCTAACTTCCATAGTCTATAACTTGAAAAGTATAGTGAATCGGAATACAAAATTTTTACCACAAGTAATTTTCTTTATGTCTCCTCAAGCTCCCAAAAATTTTATTATTTGAAACTTCCCAAAAACTTCCACCATGTACACCAAATGTGAGTGTGGAGCACAACTCCAATAATAATAGATAAGAGAGATAAGTTACACAACAATAACTCCTTAAAGAATAGGAGAACCTCCTCCAAATACCCCAATACGTTCATATATCCAAATCAAATGTTCCCTCAATAATTACTACATGATATCTATATATACTTATTCACACATTGCCATGTGACCCCTTTATTAGGTTGATCACTGTTACATATACATTTACCCCATTACATATACATTTAATCCCATATATGCCCCCCTTGGGATCATATCATCTGGAGTGGGATGAAGGGGAAGGACAAGGATATCTATGAAAAGGCCATTGGTCAAGGCTCACCTCAGGATGCATATCATCAAATAAAATTTCAATTCTCATTCACCAAAAAGGTGGAACAAAGCAAGGGCAAAGGTGAGAACCCTTAGAATCATTTGAATGACTCTTTGTAAGAGAAGCCATGGGAGTATTATTAACAATTACAACTAAAGGTTTTACAGCAATTGGCTAAAATGATCCTTGAGGTAGGGGTGAGTCATCAATATGAGCCTTTAACTTTTCAACAACAAGGGAATCTTTAGGAATAGAGTAGAAGAAGAAAAGTGTGAAGGTTAAACTATGTCTCCCCACCTAGTAGCTTTAGGCTCAATAGTTTTCCCCCAACCATCATTATTTATTTTCTACTCAAATTCCTAAGTGGGTTTAGGATTAGGTGTAAAATCAAGAGTAACATTGTTCATTTATTGTAGCTAGGATAAGGTCTCAAAGGAAAGGGAAAAGGAAATGAGGGAGGCTAGTTATAAGTTTGGTATCCCAATTATAGGTCGTGTGTTTTCACAAGATAGACAAACTCTTTAGTATCATCATCAAAGTGCACAAAAAACTTTATCTTCTTCCTTCAACCACCTCTCTAATAATTTGCATGTGGGCCTCCTCTCCTCTATCCACAAGGATGGACTCTACCCCAAAAGATCATACTTGGTTCCTTAGTAATAAAATAGCAATGAGTGAGATCCAAGCTCAAAAAACATCACAAGGATCCTCAAAACAACAACACCAATAACACTTCCAAACATATAACACTAGGGTGCACTTATATAGTCACAAATAATCAATAAGCTCAATTGTAAAGGGAAAAACTAAAGACCATGTGGGTTCATCATCCATAACTAGATGTAGAGCCAAATATAGTGAAAATTCCAAGTGATAGAGGAGAATGAGTGAGCATAAGGGAGGCAATGACTATCACAAACATAATTAAATCCTACCAATTGTCAAATAAAGCACCAATAGCCCAGATCAAGGCAAGAGAAATCACACACTTGGGATAATTCAATACCTTGTACACCAAACTAAAGGCAAGAGAAAGCACACACTTAGGATAATTCAATACCTTGCACAGCAAACTAATAAGCAATTACAAAAAATTCCAATGTCATCCCATCAAAGACTGCACCACATTCATACCCAAATATTTGAAAATTTTCCAAAGTCCATATATATCATAAGCTATACACCAATGACAAGAGGGTACGACCTTTTTAGGTAAGTTAACTAAAACCCCACCATCACGTGTCACTAACCAAGGTCCAACACCAAAGACCGTTACACAATCATATCACTTGAGGGTTGAAACATGCAATAGATGCTCAAGTGTGAGTCTACATCACTAACCAATGCATGAGAAAATGCAAGGAAGCATGGAGAGGCAAGGTGTAAGGTTAAAACTCAAGCCAACAAGATTGAGGAGGGTTTCATCAAAGCAAAGATAAGTGACTAAGCAACAACCAAGGAGAGCTTCGAAATCACTCAAGTAATGTAAGAATGGTATTACAACCAAATAAGTATGCTCCCAATCCATCAACTTCATCAAGGATGAGACTAATCAACTAATGTCGAGTGTGAAATAAAGCACATTGCATTAAACACTCAAAACATATGAATGTGACCACTTGTGCATAAGGTGTAGAAGAAACATGTGTTGCAACCATAGCCAAAAATACACATGATTAATATAATATACATCCACTCATTGAGTGATGGTGTATAACATGTAGCATGGAATAAACATGTCAAACTTGCACAACTACCATGTGTTTAGTAAAGAAATTGAAATAACAAGTGTTGTTTTGATGCAAACATTGGAAAGAATCTACAATCATACTCATAGAGCAACATGCTTGGTATACAAACCACTTGATCATAATGATGCTAGATATCCAAATGAATAATGCAAGGGGATAATAATCATAATCAAAATATCATCATCTTGTAGCATATTAATAAACCATTATCTCTAGCCCCTTGTCGCAGCATAATGTTGCTATCACAAAATGGTTTTACCGCCAATCATCCAAATACACCTTATGCCTTCGACCAACTAGGTGGTGGATCCCTCTTTGATTTTTAAGTCAAAATAGTCAACAAAGAGAAATCATATATATAAATTATGGGTAACAAGAAACTCAATTTATTTCGTAAAAAATTAGGTTGGAAGTAGCAAGACTTTGTGATTCAATGTCATTGAGTCAAAATGAGGGCAGCACCTTTGACTACTTCTCTAGAGGTTCCTCGTCAATGCATAGTGAGTGTTCTTAGTTTTGTAACGAGAGCATTTTCCTCATTGTGTGAGAGAAGGCATTTAGTCCTTCACGGTTGCCCCTTTATCATGTTTGCAGACTTATTTAAACAACATACTTATTTAAACAACAGTATCATCCTCTTGCAGATGCAACCTAAGCCCCATTTACAAGTGTTTGAAATCCTCGATCAATATTGCACTCAACTATAGTTTGGATTGAATCATTTGGGTAACTTTATATTGGATTCAATATCCCTTATGAGCACGATAATTATGGTGGTGAGAGACTTGAAATTAGTCTTGCAAAAGATTAAGGATATTAAACCTCTCAGTATATCACCACGATTGAGCAAGATCCTTCACATTCTAAAGGGCATGCATCATAGAGGTTTTGATCAATGAACTAGAGGCCTTGCACCTCACCTATTATCCATTACCATAAAAATATCAAAGTGCAAGGAAACCATTTGCTCAAGCTCGTGCGAGGGAAATTTTATATGCATTCATACTAGCAATAATGATGAGGGTTGAATTGCATAACCCATTCGCTTGTTAAAAGAGAAGGGAGGAGGTTATTCACACTCACTACGGTGATCCCAATGAAGGTTTTAACTGTAAGTTAGTAATCTCATGCTTCATACTGAGCCATCACATAATTAACCATGAGGAAGAAGGATGCCCCTAATTTATTCAACAACAATTATGAAGGTTTTATGTAAAGGTAGAGTGGCATCGTATATACAATTGCACTTGCACATTGAAGGCAAAGGAAACCTTCCATTCACTTAAACAATAGGGTTTTGGTGTATGACTTGTCAATTCCAATATTTGTATAACGCTATCTCACCTTCGATCAATAGGGAAGAGATCCATTCACATTTAAGGTTGTGACCATGATTAGCATTGTAAATGAGTTAAGGGAATCAGTAGCTATATAAGTCACCCACTTGGTTGATTATGAAGAGAAAAGGTGTTATTTGCCTTCATCCAAGTGACCATGATCAAGGAGTTAGCAATGATGTATATGTTCACATGTATTGTATGACTCTTTCACATTGTCATTTTCCAAAGGGAGGATCATTTATGCTCGTGCTTACCACTACATGTAAAGCACTTGTTATTTATAGCATGCCATTGATATCCCAGACAAAGGAGAGTGGAGGTTTGCCTTTCATTATAACACTATAGATTATGGTTTTGTAAGTCACTCACTTGGTCATCCGTGAAATAAGGCCTACTTTACCATCACCTTATGAAATGTGATTTTATATATGAGAAGAACTAGAGGGTCAGTCACTGTTTAAAGGTGCCATCGTTACTACCCCACTCACAATGATTCCAACAATCATGAATAGGACATTATTATAAAGGGTTGAACCACTTGTTACTAGATCATACTTTCTCAATATATCATGAAGGAAAGGGTATAATCATATTAAATCTTGCAATGGTGAATCAAAGGGCCCAACCTTTACATTAATCCACCACTATTCTAATCACAAAGAAGACCATTTACTTCAAACTTAGTAGGGTGATTTGGGCTATGTCATTATCACATTGTTTCCTATGAGGGACAAAGTTCATCCACATCCAAAAGTGTAATAATAGTTATGGTCTCATATTATGAGTTAAGGGTTCCAAGCATGGTTTTGGGCCATCACCCTCCCATCTGCAAAGTAAAGGAGATGATTCACATTTCTATCACAACAATTAGTGTTTCAAGGTATAGGTTTTAAACCATATAATTCACACTCACCTAGTTGACTATGAAGTAAGAGTATTGTTCACATTCACTATAACAACCACGACAAGGGCTTTGTCATACAAATTAAAGGTCACGGTGATTATATAGTTGCAATCACTTTGAAGGAAAGTACCATTATTGTTAAGCCTCTTGATTGATGGCATTGAAACATAGGCAGTGTTAGACCATTGTGGCATCACTGCCCTATCCATGAAATACATAGAAGCCCTCATACCACTCACACCTAATTGAATGAAGGGAGTTATTATTTAGGGTTAGTGGCTATGACTAAAGGTATTCAAAGCAAGGAAAAAGTATATTGTTTTTCATTGCATTAGTGTAGTGCCCTTCATGAAGAAGAGATAGTTTTCATTCAACCATGTGACAATGATTAGGGTTCAACTACCTAATCTATGGGGCAGGCTCTCGTTTGTATTAGGCCCTCAATTGGTCACCAACGAGGGAGAAGCTTTCACCCTTGGTTTCACAACCATGAATAGAGCTTTCAAAGGTTGGAGGGGAGCCACCATTTGAATATGTGTTATCATTGTTGATTTGAATATATATATATATATATATATCAAAATTCCAAGCTCACCTTCACATAAATGAGCTAAACCAAAGCTCATTCAAAATCCTACCATCGCTCATTCTCGCTAGGTAAAGTTTGCAAATGGTAATGTCAATAACCACAAGGGTAAATCGTAATGAATCACATTTGCTTGAATGTTGCATCAAGAGCATGTATATACTCATTTCAAATTTCTTATGCATGAGGAATGTCTCGATATAATATTTTATTATATCTCATCGGCCTCTTTGGTGTGTGTTAGCACTCTATAAATTTTGCCTGACTGAATAGACAAACGACAGAGGTAACTGTTTCAACCAGCTTTAGAGTTGAGGCACTAGCCTGCTCAACTTAGAGAGGGATCTCTCTTGTCACTTGGTATTTCTTTGATAATCAGTGGCTGGATTTGGCTTGTTTTGGGGGGTTTTATAAAATTTGTTGGCCAAGAAGAGGAGGGACACTCAGGGCTATGGAGTCAAAATTCCGAAATTGAATGAAAACATTGACTGGCATGTAGAACTCTCCAGAGGATAAAGGCTAAATGAGGCAATGAATCTGAGTTGTAAATAATATTTGCAGAGTGTAAGAGGAAAGGGGGAAAACAAGTAACTCCATCAGAGCATTAATAAAATGAATTCTGAATTAGTTAGGAAGAAATACACATAGTTTAAATTGTTTCAACCGAGAGCATCAAAGGATGAATTCTGGGCTTTTAACTATCCAATTTAAACAAACGAAAATGTAAATGGAATTAAAGAACACTGGAAATACAAACAATGAAGGAAGACAAAACTCATATCATAGCCATTAGAATCTTTTCATAAACAGTTCAAAATGCTTCTGCATATGTATTCAATTCAGTCCCAGAAAAATTACAATAGAGTCCAGAACCACCAGAATTGTGCCCTTGCACTTCTGTCCATCCTTAATACACTCAGAACCTCTAATACTTATACAATTCGAGTTCCTTCAGTGTGCAAACGGTTACAATAACTGAAATGAAATGTTTCAGTTTCTACAATGATTACGAATGACAGTTTTCAGAAAAAAAGTTTCATGATCCTTGTAGATTCCTCTGACACTCCAGCTCCTTCCTCTCTATAAAACCTTTTCACCGTGAGGAGGAATTTCATTTATTATAAATTCCATACTTGTTGTTGAAATGTACTACTGGAAAAATGCCGCACATTAAACATATGATAAATGGTGCATTTATTACATCGGGCTTGGGCTAGAGTGGTTTAATCCAAATTGCTTTTACCTCTGATGTGCTCCACGTAAAAACATGTGTCCACCAAATAAACCATGGTAGTTTTCCCTGGCCCGCCTTCACATAATTAACCTCCTCGCCACTTCAATCCCTGATATGTATGTGCGCCCTCCATCCAACCTTTGACTTTTCCACATTATAAATTGAGATTCGTGCCCAAGATTTGATGTGATTCCATAAATTAAATATTGGATTAAATATTAATATAAATATTTTAATATAAAAATATTATATTAATAATAAAAAACCCCTTTTTTCTATTTTCTAAGGACTTTGGGCATATGAGGCTTAACACATGACTTTGTGGATAGGATAAGGGTGCTTAATAAAATGAATATTTTTTATTTTCAACGAGAATATGAAAATAAGGGTAAAAATGAATGAAGTGATGGAACTAAGGGATTTAGATAAGCATTAAGGCTAGGTATAGGTTTGGGATATTCGCCAAATGTTTTACTCATGGAGGACACGACTATTTTGGATGATCAGTTGAGTGAAGGATTTAGGTGATGGGAGCTTGACGAAGCTGGTGAAAACGTTTTGAAAATCTGAGTGGAAAAATAACACAAAGACAAGATGCTTTGGGAAAAATTAATGCAAATTAGAAGGTGATAACATAGGCTCCAACTGGGGATGCTACGGTGCCTGATCCATTGGGATTCTCCCAAAAACTGTGTGTGTACCCTGCTCCTACCATGTCACTAGTGTCTACTGAAAACCAAACTCTGCACACTGCTCTCAACTGGATACTGAACATTGAATACACCGCTAAAATCTAACTGTACAAACTACTGGAAATCCAAACTGAAAAATGCTTGACCAACAAGCTTATTTGCACACTCCTATCTACTCTAAAACTGTTGAAATGAATACTCAATCAAGTGATGCTAAAGTGCCAATGAAACCAATCAAGCAATTGGCTTCCCGATTCTTCTTCGCTCGCATCTTTCTTAAGAAGGCAGACAAATGTAAAATATGGCAGCTAAAAACAAAAGTTGAATCCAAAACCTGAGCTTATGAATGAAACAAACTCCTCCTTCACTGAAGATTGTAATAGGATGGCCACAAGATCTTGAAAACCATGAAAAAACATTTCTTCTTGATGAGCGAAAACAGAAGGAGAAGCCTCTTTCATAAGTGTTTGTTGTTCTTGCTCTATTTTTTCTATTTTGAGAAAATTTTCAAATGAAATGGAAGCAATAGGTTTGTCTACTTTCTCATGCATCTCAGCAAAAACATTTATACATTCTTGAACATCTTCAAATGTGAAAGCCATATTATGTGCATCCTTTTGTTCATCAAACAATTTTGATTTGGTTTCATTAAACTTCTGGAAATTTGCTTGAGGACTATCATTTTGACTTTTAAATGAATGAATGGAAATAAGTTCCTGCTCATAATCTTCTTGCAAATGTGAAAAGCTAACATCATGCACTATTTCACATTCTAGAGTTCCCATGGATGCATTTTCAAAACCATGATTTTCAAATGAATCAAATAAAACAACTGCCTCTTCATTATATTTATGTATTTTCGATTGGAAAGTGGCATACATTGTTTTGTTGCTTTCCTGAAATTCTATGTCATTTGTTTTTTCACTACTTGAAGTTTCCATAGATGTAGTTTTAGAACCCTCATCCATGTCTAGGCTGCTTATAATTTGAACAACCACATCATTCATAGGGGAAGAAAGACAACTTTGAAACACTTTATCTTGTTGAATATCTTCATCAAGTTCAGGGGAAGGAAAATGACTTTCAACAACAATTTCTTGATCAGCTTCACCCTCAACCAAAGGAGGGGTTACTATTTGTTGTTGGGTTGAATATTCATAAAGGGCTTCTATGATTTCATCATTCATACACTTTTCATCACCAAAAACATTTTCAAGGTACTTAATGAAATGTTCACAAAATTCACAACAATCTTCAAACACCAAGGATGAAGTATTAGGTTCTCCATAATGCTTAAAGAATGTTATATGGAAATCTTTAAGAGAGTATAAGTTGCCTGGTTTTAAACCTTCATACCATAATCTTGGTTTCCCCTCTAAAGTATCCATAAACATTTTCATCAAACAATCCTCATGAAATTCAACCCCCAAGTTACATATGTGCATGTGAAATCTAATCAAGTGCAAGGCAGCATCATTTCCTTTCCCATCTTCAAATTTAGGAAAATATTTTTGCCAATTTATGTGAGGAATGTGATTTGGAAAGTCAGGAATGTGAGATCGATTCATTGGAGCATACCTTGCAGATATTGAACTCATCTTCGAAGAGTGGAATTGCCAATGATGTTTTGGAAGATGGATTCTACATTGGTAGTGGAGTCGCCAGTGAAAATTTAAATTTCTAGATTCTTCTACCAGTGGAATCACCTTCAAACTGATTTTTTGATGTGTGGAGTCGCCAGAGCAGGAATACAGCCAATATGTACCTAAGTGTTTGCTGCTCTTAGACCTCATAACTCAACCATGTCGTTCTTTCCCAGGGAAAAAATTTCAATTTCGTCCCCGACAATGGCGCCAAAATGTTAGCACTCTGTAATTTTGTCCGGATGAATAGAAAAATGACAGAGGTAATTGTTTCAACCAGCTTTAGAGATGAGGCACTAGCCTTCTCAACTCAGAGAGGGATCTCTCTTGTCACTTGGTATTTCTTTGATAATTAGTGGCTAGATTTGGTTTGTTTTGGGGGGGTTTATAAAATTTGTTGGCCAAGAAGAGGAGGGACACTCAGGGCTATGGAGTCAAAATTCTGAAATTGAATGAAAACATTGATTGGCCTATAGAACTCTCCAAAGGATAAAGGCTAAATGAGGCAATGAATCTGAGTTGTAAATAATATTTGCAGAGTGTAAGAGGAAAGGGGAAAAACAAGTAACTGCATCAGAGCATTAATAAAATGAATTCTGAATTAGTTAGGAAGAAATACACACAATTTAAATTGTTTCAGCCGAGAGCATCAAGGGATGAATTATGGGCTTTTAACTGTCCAATTTAAATAGACGAAAATGTAAATGGAATTAAAGAACACATGAAATACAAACAATGAAGGAAGACAAAACTCATATCATAGCCATTAGAATCTTTTCATAAACAGTTCAAAATGCTTATGCATATGTATTCAATTCAGTCCCAGAAAAATTACAATAGAGTCCAGAACCACCAGAATTGTGCCCTTGCACTTCTGCCCATCCTTAATACGCTCAGAACCTCTAATACTTATACAATTCGAGTTCCTTTGGTGTGCAACCGGTTACAATAACTGAAATGAAATGTTTCAGCTTCTACAATGATTACGGATGACGGTTTTCAGAAAAAATGTTTCATGATCCCTACAGATTCCTCTGATGCTCCAGCTCCTTCCTCTCTGTAAAACCTTTTCACCGTGAGGAGGAATTTCATTTATTAGAAATTCCATACTTGTTGTTGAAATGCACTCCTGGAAAAATGTCGCACATTAAACATATGATAAATGGTGCATTTATTACATCGGGCTTGGGCTGGAGTGGTTTAATCCAAACTGCTTTTACCTCCAATGTGCTCCACGTAAAAACATGTGTCCACCAAATAAACCATGGTAGTTTTCCTCGGCCCGCCTTCACATAATTAACCTCCTCGCCACTTCAATCCCCGATATGTATGTGCGCCCTCCATCCAACCTTTGACTTTTCCACATTATAAATTGAGATTCGTTCCCATGATTTGACGTGATTCCATAAATTAAATATTGGATTAAATATTAATATAAATATTTTAATATAAAAATATTTATATTAATAATAATAAACCCCTTTTCTCTATTATCTAAAAACTTTGGGCATATGAGGCTTAACACATGACTTTGTGGATAGGATAAGGGTGCTTAATAAAAGGAATATTTTTTATTTTCAACGGGAATATGAAAATAAGGGTAAAAATGAATGAAGTGATGGAACTAAGGGATTTATATAAGTATTAAGGCTAGGTATAGGTTTGGGATATTCGCCAAATGTTTTACTCATGGAGGACATGACTATTTTGGATGATCAGTTGAGTGAAGGATTTAGGTGATGGGAGCTTGACGAAGCTGGTGAAAAGGTTTTGAAAATCTGAGTGGAAAAATAACACAAAGACAAGATGCTTTGGGAAAAATTAATGCAAATTAGCAGGTGATAACAATGTGATCACCCATTGTATGCTTAACTGGGATTTTTAGTCTCCATTTATTTACCACCAACTATCTGTAGGTTGTAATCAATTATTAGGTTAATATTTAGAGACTCCATTCCACTTTATTATCTCTACTTAGGCCACCCTTGGGTATTCTCAAATTTCTTGTGCATGTTTTTAAGATAAAAATTAATGTTGAAATGTTTGGTGAATGTGAAAGTAATAGTTCAAAAAGTATGACTCCAAAGGAGAAAAGATCAAAGAAGAAGGAGACAAAAGAACCAAGAGTTTCGGAGCTCATCCCAGTGTATAATGACATTGATCCCAACATAGGAGTACCATATGACAACACCTTCAATAACTTGTTTGAAACATACCAAAGGGTAGATCCAACAATAGAATCATCTATCCTTGTTCTCAGTGATGAGGCCATCAACTACATGGTACAACTATCTCAATTGCACAAGTTTACATCTAGGGTAGAGATCTTCCCTTGTCCCAACATAATAAATTGGATACTCGGGCAAGAAAACACCAAAGAATGCAATGTGTATTTTGACAAGGGGAAGTGGATTAGTTAGCATGCACCCCACACCTTGAAAATAATATACAAAGTGCCTACCCTACAAACCATTCTAGAAAAGGACTTCATGTAGGCACAAGTAAAGATGATATAGTCAAGGTGATTAAGAGTTGGTGGGAAGGTGAGAAGTTGTTCCACAAGAAGCCATATAATTTATATCATACCAACTAGTTGATAGAGCAAGTCAGAGACGCAGTAATGTTGGTTAGTATATTGTACTAGTAAAATGAATGCTCCCAGCTACATGAGTATTGGGTTCCTTTAATACACTATGTCATCACAAAAGGCATCGTTTTTAATTGGATATAGATTCTCTCCTATAATATGAACACTATTGTCAAGAAGTGCTTAGGGAACACTAATGATCAATGTCCCTAGTTTGGTAGGTACAATATGCTCTATGAATGCATTTCCATAGATTTGTGATATGTGGCATCCATCTCTCGTTCCATTATCATAAATTACAGAAGTAGAAGTACTCGGAGCACGATGAGTACTTATTTGAGGTGTTTTTGTCTCCACTTTATGAGCTCCTATGATATTGGAATAAGCCTTGCAACTTGTGCTCGAACCCACTGGCAATTAGTATATGGATTAGTATGGAAAATATATGTTCAACTACAAATGCACTTTGGTTCCACGTATATTTCCCAAGCATGTCCTAGATAGATTAGTTCTTTTGGAGGTGGCATATTGAAATACTACTTTTGAAGCCACAACAAAATTGAAGGAACATAAGAAAGGCTTATTCCCAACATATCCTCTCAGCATAGGTGTCTTTACAGCGTTGGATTTTGTCACAACACTAGTACAAGTGAACGAAGTGGATTTATTTAAGTTGTTTTTGGGAAGCTTTAAATTTCACGACCAGAAAGGAAAGATTGTTGACCATTTCACACAACATGGGCTAACTTGGTTGTAATGTCACTAGTAATCCCATAAGACAATGATTGTAGATTAACTACATATTATTGGATATGTGTGTATTCTTTGTAGGTAAACTTAACCACGTCTTAGCGAGGATTTGGGGATGGGAATTGGACCCACCCCTGAGAAAAAAAAGTATTCCCTTTTTGGTATGTTTTTCGGTTTTTTCAGCACATTGTAATCTAATCCAATGAACGGATTTGTATTGTAACATAATCTTAGTTAATGGTGTTAATAAAAGATACATAATACCTAAATATTTTGTTTTGAAAGGTTAAGTTAATATAAGGAAAAAGAGAGAGAGAGAGAGTGCTCTTGGAAAAGTTGTATTTCCTAATTAATTGTTTCTAGGATAAATCTTGTGTATATTGTATGAATGTGCCATTGTTTTTCTTATGTTTTAGATTCAATTAGTGTTGCTTCTTTTGCACAAGTTTATCAAAACTCTTCATATACTACCACTTAGTCTAAGTTAGAAAGAAAGATACAGTTGATAGAGAAAGGCTCGAGCAAATCCTACTTAAGTCAGTCCCAAAGCCAATGCAAGTATAAGTGGTGAATGAGTTTGACATGGGACAATCGTCTAATGAGGCAATGAAGACACACCTAACTTAGAGTGGTGGTGTGGATACTACAATAGTTTAGAGAAACTAAGAGGCCACCAGCCATACGACAATGAAGTCATGGCTCGAGGAATTACTTGAGAATTTTTGTGATAGTTATGACAACAAATACCCTTATCTTGTCCTAAAAATCATTGAATCATTAAAAAACCATTGAGAGTCAACTGCATAAGCGAAAAAGGACTACTAATGATTAAATTGTGATCGAAACTACAAAATCCATAATTGTAGGCACTTGGCATGCTGCACCAATCACTTTAGCTACAGTTGGGATTACTACAACCCATGCATCAAGAGTAGCCATGTGGAAGCCTGTGGAAGAAAATAGACAACTTAAATAACATATTATTGAGTTAGAAGACCAATTTAAATACCATAAATATTCTAAGTACAACCTGCTTCAATTTGTCTCATCCACTTACATGTGGGAGGATCGAGCAGTTCCATTAATCCATGATTTCTACGAGCCCATTCATGCATGCAAAAATTTATCTACTAGCATGACAATAATAAAACAATAGTTGGAATGGGGAGTGGTTGATCTAGAAATGAAGAAGTAGTTGTTGGAGGTGATCACCAATTAGTAAGAAAGATACAAGCCTATCCATGCTAGTGTACATCAGTTTGATTGAAATGAAGCAGCTCTAATATTGTCCAACATCAAACAAGTCAAATTTTCCCTCAAAGATATGTTGGAAGATCTAGATGCTTTGTTGCAAGACAATAAAGGATACCTAATGGAAGCTTTGGAGATGGTGAAGCCCCATAAGATTTCTATGTTTCAAAATGAAGATGGGTTCTTGACATTAAATAATCTCATGGAACTATTGAGACATTATACACTAAAAAAAAAAACCAAGAAGCCTCATAGGTTAAAAGCATCACCCATTTTGAGCTAGTCAAGTTCATGGAGGAGCCCAACACAACTAGAGTGTTCTTGACAAATTAGGCCCAATCTATGATCGATAAGTTGACTTCATAAAGTTAATAAATTATAATGTAATATTTAATAATGCTTTTGATTTACAATTGATATATGAAAGGATTAAAGGGTATTTGTTGAAAGCCAAGAATAAAGGTGAAGAGTAATTTTGTTAGTCCTTCTTGACCTATTTCCTAGAATATATATCTATTTTGAACAAATTATAAGGATCTCTTTAAGCAAGAATGACATGGAAGGAGGATTGTGTAATCGAAGCTTCAAATTTCCATGAGGAAAATATATGCAATCACACTAATTTGTGGTGAAGAATTGTCTAATTTGTTTGTTGCTTTCATCATGGTTGATTTGTGAGTATTTTCTTATTGAATGTGTATTCAATTGACTTTGTGCTTGATGTTATGTTTTCCTAATGCACAATAGATTAATAAATGAACAATTTTGAATTTTTCTATCTATGTGAACATGGTGGATTTAGGACTGTGTTAGAATAGAAATGTGTATTTATATTTCTAAATAGCTTGTGATGTTTACACTTATCCCTTTATTACATCTCTTCCATTTTGGAATTTTTTTTACGCACACAACCACCCGCAATCTTTATTATAAAAATACATAAAAATTAAATAATAAAAAAGGCCGAAAATGATAATACAACACCACAAAATGGAGCGATTCACTCAAGGGTAAATATTATAATTTTGGCATCTTCACCTGATGCATCCCTTGTGAAAGCTGACTTAGGTCAAAAAAAATTCCACCAACATCAACATTAACCTATAACCTATTACTTATCATGAAGGACCAATACCAAGTCATATCATCTACAAAACTGACATCACTTATATCACCATGTGAGGACATCAATCATGTGATTAGTGTTATCAAAAAGAAACTATATAACTACCATCACTATTTGATCGAATATACCATGCAAAATGTGACGGACTCAGATGGTGGGACCCATGTGACTTATCTAGGAGAGACATGAACTAACAAAGGGATTGTGTCGAGTTGGAATTATTTGGTTACAAATATTAAAAAAATGTAGAGAAAATAATTACATAAATTAAAGTAAGGAGATTTTCATTCTTGGTAATCAAGACTTTTACCAATTTTGGGGTCAAAAGTGATTTTAATGCAAAAATTGATCGTCAATTGAGTAATAAGAAATTTTGAAATTTAAGTTGGTATCTTCCTGCCCAAGTTCAAATCCTATTTTGTGACATGTTTCTCTTTGTGAGTCGATTGTTTATTGAGGCTAGTCCTGAGCTAATTGTTGATTGGGGTTGGAAAGGTACTAGCAATTGCATCTTCACCTACGAGATGGAGGGTGGGAGCTTGGCAGCATGAAAAAAATATATGTTTTGGAATTTATTTTGATTTGATTAGCTATATGCTCAAAGGCTATTTTTGTGTTGTCTTTAATGAAGAGTGAAAAATTGCAAACAATATATTTTCCTTTATCATTACTTCTATCAAAAAGGTGTATCTTTGACAGGTTATTTCATACAATATGTAATACCCACAAGAAATTTTCATGATTAGGTTATGATATCCATGATGTGACATGGCATTACATTCAATTAGATTTCCCCCGGATGTTGGTTTGAAAAATTATCCAACTTAACTTAGCAATGCCTTATCCAAAACTAGATGTAATTACTATGGAACACAACTAATTAACTTATTAATCTATGTATCCAAACCATCATATGATTGACTACTAATATATAATATGACCATATTGTAACCAATAAATACAATACATTACCATACACCCATTACATCATGTGTAGATAATCAATTGTAACATGCATATTCAATGTAAATGCATAAATTCATACCCATCTCATCATAAATATAAACTTAATGATAAACATATCAATACAACATTAATAACAAATATACATGGGAAACAACCAAATGTACCAGGAAAAAAACCCACAACATAATAGGAAGAACACTTTATCTTATTAATGGAAGACTCCAATTCCAATTCCAATCCATGGTGCTCCAAATTTGAGCCAACTCTTTCTCTATCCTTACTAATGAGAAAGAATAATACAATGATATTATCTAGATATCTCACTTTTCCTAACCCTTCACCATTTCTTCTCCTTATTTATAGAGGAGGTTGGGTTGATAGGGTCAAACTTTGATAATTTGGTAAAAGAATAATACAATGATATTATCTAGATATATCACTTATCCTAACCCTTCGCCATTCATCCTTATTTATAGAGGAGGTTGGGTTGATAGGTTCAAACTTTGGCGAAAGAATAATATAATGATATTATCTAGATATATCACTTATCCTAACTCTTCACCATTCCTCCTTATTTATAAAGGAGGTTGGGTTGATAAGTTCAAACTTTGATCATTTGGTGAGGAAACGGTTGACACATTCAACCTTCATCCCTCTTAACCATGCTCAATCAAATTAATAATAGAATAATTTACAACGAGGGTGTGTTTATGCCCAACAGGTAGGTACTTGCCAAGATATACCATATATCTCTTAACAATTGAGAATCTCGATGTGATCTTGTTTAACAAATGCTTTTACTATTCTCATGTGTAACAGCTCCACCAACCACATGGACCTTGAGTGTATAAGTCCATATATTTCAACCTTCTCAACTAGGTGTATGGAGTAGTGTTCGTGTGCACAAGAAAATAGGAAATGATGGTTTTTCATATCATCCAATTTGTATCTTCTAATACCTTATATCTTCTTGATGTACTTCCTTAAAAGACAACCATATACATGTTCCATTAAAATATACCAATGCAAAATACAATTGATCCTCTACAATGTTTGCCAATAAAAATCAAATATAGATTCTCCTATTTGAATTATAACTTTGGACTTACCTCATGAACTTTCTTAGTTTATGATAACTTGATTTATGTTGTTATCATAATTGTCTTTTAGGGCCAGATGAAGCATGTACTATAACACACAGTGATGCATTATCATTTAGAGTGTGGAAATAGAAAACTAATAATAACAAATTATGTATACAATTGTAAATCATATGTCCTACAAAATGGAAAACCTTCAAAAAGTTGTCATTCATGCATTTTTCATAGCCAAAATGACTTTTCCTTGTTGATATATTTTCTTATGTTTGAAGAAAAATGATTGGGTGCTAGTACAATTTGAGGTTTCATGACTACTTGACCTAAAAAGTTGGTTGTGACCTCTGTTGAAAGTGATATACTAGCAACTTTGATGTGTTTGTTATTACTTAGGTTAGGGATAAACATATACGACTAGTTTACCTTTCTATCAATATAAATGAGTAATATTTATTACTAGATAATTTAATTATAGTAATTGGTAGCCATTTTAGAATGGGTTATGTTTAAAATGATTTATATTGAATTAGTTTTCATGCATTCCTCTTTTGTTTGGAAATGTTACTTATAGTAACTAAGAGTTATCCTTCGGCGAAGCTTCCATTTTATGAGGGCCACTTCTATGTCATCAAAATCACATAAGGAATTCACCTAGCCTCATCTACGCCCAATTAGGGGATTTCTGAATCCATGTCTCCCCATTATAAAAACAAGCAGGATTTTGTTGCTTTCCACTAGACCATGGACCCATGGGTTATGCATTCTTCTTTTAGGTTGAGAGAACATATTGTATGCAATAATAGTAATAATTAGGGTTAAACATGGGTTAGGTTGGTTTTTAGACATGGTAAAAAAAAATTGTAAGCACAGGGGTCTAATTATATTAATCTATCGGAGTAAATTTTATTAAAAAAAAACTTTTTTTTGTTAGCCTCACCACTTAGGAAACCAAATTAGCAGCAAAGAAATAAGTCATTTGTCCATATAGTTTGCATATGCTTCTTTAAAAAACTCTGCCTAATTAAAAAAACATCTAAGGGAGAGAAATGGAGCTTGAAGGAAGTTCTATTATAACTATTATTTGGGATCATCATTCAAAACTCAAAAAATTGTACCTACAGATTACTGAGCTGGCGGGTTTGCAGTTGAGTCCTGAGGCAGCTTAGGGGTTGACTGCGCAGTGCTCTTTAGGGTTGAGGTTGTCATCACGGTGTTGGAAGATGGGAGGCTAGAGAGAGCTTCTCTAAGTAGAAGATGCAGGTTGTCCAGTTGCAGTTGGATAGTGTTCTAGGCATCCTCCCGCGTTTGCAACATTTGGCCCAATAATGTTTTGAGGTGCTAGTATAGCTCAATCGTTTTCCAATATTTGGTTTCCCTTCCTCTCGTACTTCCCATGTCTGGTACCCAGCTGGTGATGGCCTCATCCACCTCCTAGTTCATTCTGAGTTTTCTCTCCAATTGAATTTTCGCTTCAACATCCTCCAGGTGAGCACAAAACCAAGGCGAGGTGGAAACCCATACGCTGGCCGCAGCAACTTGAACATCACGTTTCACCCGAGTGATGGGTGTGTCTTCACCAACCTGGCGGTCAAACAGCTCCGCTAGAGCACCACTACCTCTTCTATATCCACGCTAGTATCTGCATCGGCTTGCCATTGAACCTTGAATTCTCATCCTTGTTCCTAAGTTGAGTTGTCACGTGAAGGAGTGAGGGGTCCTCCACCTGGGAGCCTGCCTGGTTCGAGAACCTCTCACAAGCGCTTTACCAATTACCATGTCTCTGTCGTGGTCCTGAGGTTTTCCACGACGATCTTGGAGCTCCTCTATCCCTTGCTTCTGTTGAGACTACCTCATACTACAAAAGTTAAACTTATTGATGGTGTTGAGGATCGAGGCACTAGTATTATAGCTTAAATGCATTAAGTCCAGTGTTAATTATCATGGGTTGGCGTTCCCATGAGTGAAGACGCTTGTGTTGGGATATGTAACTCTCACTTGTCTCTTCTATGTGTGCTCATATTTAATTATTAATTTTATTGGTCATTATTAGGTAGAGTTCTAGTATCTATGAGAAGAAGTTTGTTCCTAGCTTTTAGGAGGTTGTTGAGACTTAGTTGGTTTGAAATATTTTCTCCAACCAGTTAGCTTCCTAAATTGGTGTGAGGTTAAGATATTTGCTCAACCAAATAGATCGTGAAATCAAAGTAGTTCTCCTATCTTAGACAAAGCTTTTGTATTAATATGTATTATATTTGAGTGTTTAATAGAGCGTGCATCTCAAATTTTGGTTTGTATAATTAGTCTCTACTCTCCCTCAATTTTTGGTTTGTGTAATTAGTGGCTTGATTCCCTCAAGGGAAGGCCCACGGAAATGGAAATGAAAATGTAGAGGTTAATGTAGGAGAGTAGAGTAGAGTAGAGATTGGATTGTTGTTGYGTGTGTTTGTCCATCGTTTTATGAGATTATGAGATTCACATTGGAGGAAAGAGGCGGTAAAAGGGCGATCCATGTGAGAAAAATTTTAAGATGCAATGATAGATCCGTTGTAGATCCATTGTGAGGAGCTTCCGTAGTGAAGAAGATCAACTCCGTAAGGAAATTGTTGAGTGGAAACCTGTGGACGTGTGGAAGACTGTTGTTGAAGGAGCCGGAGAAAGCTGGGACGATGTAGCTGCATTGACCACGTGAGGGGAGAGAACGTGTGTTGTTCCTCCCATATGAATAGAGTGCTAGCGAGGAGACCAAGCGATTATAATCTCTCATTGGCAGCAGCACTTCACCCAAGCCAACCCACCTCCCCAACTTAATTGAGCTGCAGTTTTGATGAAGCCATTTTGGATGAGGATCTGCATACGGTTGTTGGAAGATTATGAAATAAAAAAAATTGATGAGTATTGGTGACGAAGAGGAGGAGAGGCTGTCGCTGCAAGAATACCTGGAAAGGAATTTGTTGTTGCAACCATACATGTTTGAAGTGGATGGAGAACCGTCCATATAGATGGTGCAGGAAAGTGGGATGAGCGTTATGAAGCCCATCGTGAGAAACCGTGTCTGATATGAGTGCGTGAAGATTCAATTGTGCAGACGGGGTAGAGGCTCTGTTGTGCAGGAGTGTCAATATTGCTTGTGAAGCATGCGACCTGAAGAAAGAGCCTACAAAAATTATTGTGTGTCGTAGGAGGACGTGATCGCAACAATTAAGACATACTTCTTCTTGGAATTTGCAGACTTGAAAATGGTATGATTAATGCTAATCCAATAGTTTATATACATATAAATTGCTGCAAATTTTGTAGGATGGATTTTGTAGAAGAGGAGAACGGATGTGAATTTAGAGGCGTGCATGAACTCCATTCGTCTTTCCCACGAGCCGAAGATTTTGAGAGTGGTGAGAGCAAGCAGTGAAGGAGTATTGAACACTTTAGGTCGATGGATTGAAGAAGGCATATGTGAGGCTAACATTGTGAAAAGTGGGTCATGGTCGTTAGAAGAGGAGCGGTCACTCGGACCATTGTGGTGATTGGCAAGGAGCCCAAGGATGTGAAGGGAAAACCTATAATCAGGGTACACGGTTTTGATTAGTTTGAATTGTTTTGTTAAACAAGTTGATAAAATGTGCAGTTTGAATTGTTTTGTTAAACATGTTGATAAAATGTTTGGAGATGGTAGATGCTAATAGAATCCATAAATGTGATGTTGATAAATCTTTGACCTGTTAAATTAAATATGTTCCTTGAATTTATTTGGAGTTTGTATTGAGAAACATGTTGAGCCTAGTCAACTCAGTATGTGGAGGTCTTGTTAGAATTGACTACTCTAACAATTGTCTCTTTGGAAAGTCCAAGAAGAATGAGTTAATGGTGAAACTCATAAATGTTGAGCATAGCTAACTCAATATGAATGTAGTGGTTTTGTTAGAATTAGTTACTCTAACAAATCATAGGGGAATCCAAGACAATGAATTAACAATAACATTGAAGCTCCAAAGGTCAAAGATGCAGATGAAGACTTCAAACATGTGAACAACTGCAGAGGAAGAAGATGATATTATCTCTTGCTGACGAGTCGAAGTCCTGCTTGGAAATATTTTGTGATGTAAAATCATTCCTTAGTCTGCTTTGTAAAGGGAAGTTGTTGGAATGATAAGCAGGAGGAACAAAGATATTGTTCTGGATAACAGTAGAGAGATTAGTCCAAGGGAAGTTGGTGACAATGGAAGTCATGCAGAAGCAACAGAAGTGTAGAAGTAGTAGAAGTGCAGAAGCAACGGGATGATTATGGACAAAAAAAGTAAATTGTGTGAGTTGTGTTAAATAAAACAAACTCATGACCAGATGTTAATGTGAGTCATGCATTGTTTTAGCAAGTCTATGATGTAATGTTTATTGATTTGATGTATTGGTCCTTGAAATGTTTAAGTATGTACCTGGGATGGAGTATGTAATGTATGTACCTATAATTATGTAACATGTAAAGGGCATATTGTTGTAAGACCTAACTAGGCATGCATACCCCTTTGTCATATATCCCTATTGATTTGTAGTGCAGAAACCTCTATTATAGAGTTCATTAACACTCGTAAGACTTATCCATGTCACAGGTCGGCTACATGCTCTATGAGTGAACTCTAAGAGGTGCCTAGAAACCATGAGTTTTACTTTCAGGGAGAGTTCATCACGAAGTTGAATGAACCATGTACCTGAAGGACATCCTACTAAACCGACGGTTGCAGGTGTTAATGACCCATACATTCAGGGGGATGGTTGTCTCTTTATATGGACTTTGGCAATTTGGTGATGCATGATGGAGGTACGAAGAGAAAGTACCAGGTTGGACCAAACATAGACTTTGTTGATTAAGAGGTGCTTCGATTCAGAGGACTTGGTGATGATGAAGACCTGACCTAACGATGGTAAAGACAAGTAGTCGTTAAAGGGGAGTGTTGGGATATGTAACTCCCACTTGTCTTTTGTGTGTGTGCTCATGTTTAATTATTAAGTTTATTGGTCATTATTAGGTAGAGTTCTAGTTTCTATGAGAAGAAGTATATTCCTAGCTTTTAGGAGGTTGTTGAGGCCTAGTTGGTTTGAGATAATTTCTCCAACTAGTTAGCTTCTTAGATTGGTGTGAGGTTGAGATATTTGTTCAACTAAATAGATTGTGAAATCAAGGTAGTTCTCCTATCTTGAAACAAAGCTTTTGTATTAATATGTACTCTATTTGAGTGTTTAATAGAGTGTGCATCACAATTTTTGGTTTGTGTAATTAGTGTCTACTCTCCCTCGCCCATTTCCCAATAACTTGGAGCCTGCATCCCCACCTGATCAACTACCATGTTGTCCTCGACCTCTGACCCCGATGGGACTCACATCCCCATCACCCCATCTGGGGGGTTAGACATGGTCAATTATATATTAGTGTTAAACACTTTAAAGGGTTAGGGGTTAGGGGTTAGAGTCTTAGGGTGTGGGTGAAAACCACAAAAACTTATCTTTGTAATTTTTGTCGTCACCAACCTACTGTTACAAATATTTTAGGCACCAACCTACTAGAGCCACCAATCTCTTCAACTGAGCACCAACTCAGAAAGATATTGTGTAGGCAACAACCTACTAGAGACACCAATCTCTTCATCTAAGAACCAACTCAGTAAGACCTATATATGTACTAATCCAATATCTCCATACACATAGTACTACTAACTTCATCTACATGCTTCATACTCCATGCATTTCACAACAGCATCATACCCTTAACTTTCATACTCCAGCGCCTCTCATTGCTTCATACCCTAGACATAGCTTCAAACCCTAGTCAGATTTAGCCTTCATGCCCTAGTGAACCTTATAGCATCATTCACATAATATAATTCCATACTGCAGCATCACAACCTCAAAATAGCGCACTTTGCAGCATCATAGATCTTAGTCCTTCATAGTGGACCCTTAAAACTCAAAGAAAACTCATCTTGTGCACCTTTAGACCCCAAGAATACTCCCCAGCTCCTCTTGCACACCTCGTATCTCTTATGCGCACTTGTACTTGCTTGTATGCCCTTCAAATGCACACATATATCTTGTATTTATAGTGTTTATGTGTTCACTTATGGGGTCGACTTTTAAAATTGGTTGGGCCAACCTATACTTTCTGGTTAGGTTGGGTTGACTTGACATACTCTTTCATATCTTCTCATTCCTATGGAGTTAGAGGGATTTCCATATACCATTGGAAAGGTCTCAGAATAAAATTTTCAACCATATATCATACGCTCCCATTTGAGCTAGGTCTTTAGAGTAAAAAGGTATTCAAATATAGGGTATCTAAATTGAGCATGAAAAAATCCAAAACAATATTTCCAACAATCTCCATCTTGCAATCTTTATCTTCGACATATGTAGTCTCCCCATGTCTTTGAAATCAATGACAATAATATTTCCAACATAATCCAATGGAAAACTCTTGAATACCTCTAATCCTCATCATCTGTGAATCCATGCATTTCTTACTTATCAAAATAAACTCTACCAGTAATCCCCATTAGAACACATAACATCTATGAACTGAGGAAAATGGTATGCATCCCTCATAATAATTTATATCCTTGCAATCTTGGTCATCAACTTAGTGGTAGTTCCATAATCAATACAAACGTGAAGATCCTTGGTAGTCCTAATTAAGGTCTTGTGGCTTGTGTTGAGAATCCCAAAATAATAGCCAATTTCTCACTATGGCATGACAAAATTTCTTTCTCTAACTCCTCCTTTGCATATTGGTATAACTATCATTTTTTTCTTCATTGTGAAACCTATTTAACATGTCATTGGTGAACATTTTCCAATTTATATGGAACGCATCACACTTTTTATACCACCATGACATTTTTTATACTTCCACATGAACAATTGTAAGCATCTCCTTCTAAGAGGTTGGCACTATCATTTCCTTCTTGCAATGTAGTGGATTTGATATGAAGATTCCTTCCATTTTATTAACCCAAGTGATGGTATTGTTCTTCCCATCATTTTTGGTAGTACCATCTTTATTTTATTAAAGAGCCTTGTCCTTTCATGATTTCTTGCGTTATTGTGACTTCTTGAGTTATTATTGTCTAATGATTCATTGTTTTTGGTGGGCTTAGAAATTTTAATGGCCTAGTTATAAGTTCATCCAATAGTTCACTACAACAAATTCCTGTGATTTGTTCCCATTTTTACTTCCTTTTTTGCTTCCAAAGTTGGTTTTAGTGTATTTTTCTTCAATTTTTTGAAAAAGTCGGCGTTATTTATCAAGATGGAGCTATTTATGGCATTTTTTGCGCTGACCAAGAAATTTAGGCCTTAATAAATCTAAAAATTGCACCCCATTTAGCATCGGAAATTGCACCCCCTTTAGCGCCATAAATAGTGCTTGATTTAGCACCCCAGTTAGCGCCAAAAATTGCACCAGAAGTAGCATCGGATATAGCCAGATTAGCCTAAATAGTTAATTAGTTGGGGTGTTGGGGGTTAATTGGATAAGGGCTTTGAGGATTATGGGATTTAGGGATTTGGGGTACAAGGATTAAGGGTTAATGGATTAGGGGTTAGGATTTAAGGGATTAAGGGTCAAGAGCTAAGAGATTTGGTGCTTACGGGTTAGGTAGTTTAATGGTTAATGGCTTAGGTATTATGGGCCAGGAGATTAATGTTTAAGTGCTTAGGGGATAGGGGTTTATGGATTAAGGGATTAGGGATTAGTGTTAAGTTTTTAAGGGTTTATGGCTTAGGGGTTAGGGGATTTAGGGCTTTTGGGTTAATGGATTAATGATTAACTAAGGTTGAGGGCTTAAGGGTTAATTAGGGATTATGGATTAAGGCTTTAAGGGTCAATGGATCATGGGTTAGGGAAGTTAGGGCTTTGTCAGAACTCTCTTGAAATTTCGAGGAACCTCTTCCAACATGCTAATCGCTGATGTCGCACGATGAGTAGTGAATGGGGCAAACGTTGAAATATCTTTAAATTGTTCCTGTATGCATTGAAATTTGACATGGTTAGACTAGACACATGCCTTGATGGTATGTGAGGGTTTCAAGACTCAAGGATACCTGATGTCCCCACATAATCTTTGAGATCGTCCATGTTTGCATCAACATTCATCATGTAGTCTCATTGTCATCATTTCTCATTCACATCTACAGAATGCTTGTTGAAACTCTCTTGAAATGTCATGGAATGTCTTCCAACATGCCCATCACCAATGTCATCCACCAGCATCGCACAGTGAGCATTTAATGAGGTTTAGCGTTGGATGTGCCTAAATAGTTAATTAGTTGAGGTGTTGGGGGTTAAATGGATAGGGGCTTTGAGGATTATGGGATTTAGGGATTTGGGGTACAGGGATTAAGGGTTAAGGAATTAGGGGTTATGGCTTAAGGGATTAAGGGTCAAGAGATAAGGGATTTAGTGCTTATGGGTTAGGTAGTTTAATAGTTAATGACTTAGGGATTATGGGCTAGGGAATTAATGTTTAAGTTCTTAGGGCATATGGGTTTATGGATTAAGGGATTATGGATTAGGGTTTAAGTGTTTAAGGGTTGATGGATTGGGGGTTAAGGGATTAGTGATTAACTAAGGTTGAGGGCTTAAGGTTTATGGATTAGGGCTTAAGGCTTTAAGGGTCAATTACTTAGGGGTTAGGGGTTAGGTCAAAATTTGACATGGTTAGACGAGACACATGCCTTGATGGTATGTGAGGGTTTCAAGAGTCAAGGATGCATGGCGTCCCCGCATAATCTTTGACATCCTCCACGTTTGCACGAACCTTCATTATGCAGTCTGATCATTTTCATCATTCGTCATTCCCATCTACAGAATCTTGGTCGGAACTCTCTTGAAATGTCATGGAATGTCTTCTAACACGCTCATCTGCAATGTCATCAACCGACCTGACACAGTGAGCAGTGAATGGGGCCAAGGTTGAAATTTCTTCAAAATGTGACTGTATGCGATGGAATTTTACATGGTTAGACTAGGTGAATGCATTGATGATATGAGAGGGTTTTAAGACTTAGTGAAATCATTGAGATTGAATATTGATGTTTTGATATGAAATAGGAAACTAAAATTGAACTTTAATTTATTAAATTTTCACCTAATTCTAGGTGATTAAAATCTTTTATTTTGTTTAATTATTTTATGTTTAGTTCTTAATAAAACATAATAAAAAATTTATGCCCAACTTTAAAATGCAAACAATATAAAAATAATGAAGTTAACAAAGTTGTTTATTCAAATCATTGTGGGATACGTGCTTATTCAAATCATTATGTGATATGTGCATTAATGATGTATTCCATTGACAAATGCACGAAGGCCATATGTGGTGTAACGATGCTTCATTTGGAAATATATAAATATATATGGTGCTTTCATCTACCACACGAGCTAACCTATCCTAATTTTCACGAAGGCTTGTTTTTAATTGTTGAAGCCTGACATTTTGTCATTTGCAATTTTGCTAACAACTCTTAAATATGCCATTTTTCCTCATCTTGCAATAGTGGCCTCCTAAATCAATTAGCTTACATATGGATAACAAATTCTACATGTTACCCCTCATATTGTATGAGGCATTGTACTAGTTTGAAGACCCTGCCCAAGCAGGTTATGTTTGGAGGATGTGTGTCTTGATGGCTATCGGTTGTGGATTTGATACTTATTGTTTCATTTAGCATCAGCACTTGGGGAATCATTGCATATTTGGAGGCTTGCATATTACATGTGGATATTGATAGAGAAATGGGCTTGATCAGGGTCTTACATATATGGTTCACTCTTTTTTTACCCTTAGCACATTCATGGAGAGGGATACCCATCAACAAAAGGTTTTCCCTCAGTTTTATTGCTCATTGCTTCATACTCCTTGAGATAGTGTGCCCTCACTCTCAGGCACATATCCCTAAGGTGCATGCCTTGGAAACTATGTTTTGAATTCAATGGTTGAGATATATTCGTGAGGAGTGCCTTAGCTTTGGGGACCTATTTTTAGCATGCGGTTGAGCTTTCAAGGAGGTTGGCTAACTCATATCATGGAATGCTCCCTTGGTCATTACATCTTGGCATATTTATTGAGGAGGCCTAACTACCCTACACATAGTTCTAGAGTGCCCCATGGTTTTGAGATGATTGATGGTATTAACACAATGTTCCATGCTCTACCACATGGTTTTGGGGTTTTGTTCAGATTGGTTCAGTGGGATGTTTCACCCTTTATGTGTATTTTCCTAGGTTGTCCCACATTTTGCCCTTGGTTTGAGGAGAGATGGTTGCTTGCACATGCATTGGTACTAATGGCACACATTTTGAGGAGATCCATCTCTTTAAGGGGGTTTTTATAACAACCAAGGGGCCACTATTGCACACATGTCCATGAGATCCATCATTTGATGAGTTGGTTATTGAATTGGAGGAAGCACCCTCACTAACCTTGTTATCTTGGGCATCGTTTTGGCATTTCTAGGTTGTTGACTCATTAAACAAGTGGAGCACTACCCTAGTTTCCATGTGGGCATATTTATTGTTTATGTAACTACCTTACACTATTCAATGATTTATTGAGAACAAAACAACAGTACAAGAAGAAAAATTTAAAGCAAATTTAGTAGGAATTTTACAGAAACAACTATGAATTAATGGTATCTCTAAAGGATATCTACATGAATACATGAATCCAGTTGGATAAGAGTGGGATAGTCGGGCTCTATTTCAACAAAAAAAATTCTCACACCCAAACTCGTGTTGATCAAATATCCAAGACAACCACCATTCCCTCAGTCACTGCATTTGCAAAAACAAATCCAAGAATCTATATTCCTTCTGTTAATTTGTGAAAACATTTCAACTACTCTATGCACTCTCTCTGACTTGTACGACTAGTTAAGGGATTAGGGGTTAGGTTTTAAGGGATTAAGGGTTCCATTGTTTATTTTCATTTTACCCACTCCTCTGGGTTCATGTCTGTGCCTTGTTCTTCTCCGTTGGCATCTGATTATGGTTTTCCTCTCGTGCACTTTTGTTGGGTTCTTTAGGGTTTTTATATAAGATTTCAAAGCTATTGTTAGTTTTGACTCCTTTGTGAGCTTGGGGATGTACCATCTGCCTTCTATTGGGTCTTCTTCTTGCAGTAACTTTCTCAAATCCCTCTGAATCTTTTGGTGTGAAATTCCTTGCCTGAGGCAGTGAGACATTTAATGGGAAATCTCGAAAGAGATGGCCATGTTCATGGAATTTTTGCATCAAAAGAGTATATGCTCAAAATCAATAGTTTAGAGCCATTCTATGTCTTGATAGCTCAAACAGATTGATTTTGGTAGGGCATTGGAAACATTCATGTGTATGAGGCATACTGACCTTACTTGGTTACTTCCGAGATTTTAACAAAATATCGAAGGGAATTACCAATTCCTTCCAAGATTTCAGTGTCCCAAAAATTTTGTGACAGTGAATCTAATTTGATCCATATGCTCTTTTGCAAGCAAATTGGGAAAGTAGAATCAAATGTGAAAGCTAGGAAACTTGTTGAATGATATAAGATAATCACAGTAGTACAATTTCTATACAATGTCCAACCTGAGATCTGTAATCAATATAAAAGAGGCCCTCTTATAAGCTCTAGGTTCCTTTTAGGGTTTTACATCGAGAATAGGTCCACATTCTAGAACCATCCCAAAATATATGTACTTTAGGCATACCACGAGTGATCAAATGTGATTAAATCAATAATAATGAGCTCCAAGATCAATTTTGTCGATGTTGAAGCGATCGGTGCATATTTTCACCCTCTCCATATGTGACTGCATGCACTTCAAAGAGAAAGGTGCACTAATCATTATAAACAAGAAAATTTAATAATTGTCCAAAGTTCCAAGACATTTTATCAATTCCATACTAAATAGAATACATGCAATACATTTCAGAAATAACATTGTTTGATATATATATTCCAAAGCCACAATTTTTACAAAGTCATTTAATTTTCTAGTTGATTTAATGAATTTAACCTTACAAATTTCATTAGAAACATAAATTATAATGGTCCATGGCTCAACATAAACTAGTTAAGCACCCATACCTATGTTATTAAAACTAGGAAGGTGAAATGAGGTAGGAGCTCGTTATTTTTTTTAAAAGGCATCAATTCTTATGATCTT